>PVIH01000708.1:124892-305357 GCA_004025045.1 Sigmodon hispidus | reverse complement strand
CCCCCCCGCTGCTGAAACTCTTAGACTTGGTGTTTTATCACTTCGGTTTAACTAATCAGTTTTGGTGTAATGATTAAGATAAACCCTGGAAAAAATTGAACACACACAGTAGCCAGTAATGGTATTTAAAGTTCTGTGCTCAAGTGAAGACACAGCTATTGAGCTTATCCTCAGAATCTGATGTCAGAATCCCTTCAGTGACATGACAGGTTTTGGATTTGTACTCAGGTGTTTTACATTTTGTTAAAACAATGTAATTCATAACCTCCATTCATTAGATAATTTTTCAGTAGAGTATATCCTGGTGCAAAATTTTATGACCTAAATAATTTGTGATTCTGTCCTTGGAGTATGCAAGTTTTTTAAAGGACTCAGGTGTCTGAGTAAAACCTCTTCCAAGATTGTGGCTGGCATCTGTATCTGTTGGCCCGAGATGTATTTATTGCTTCTAATTTGTTTTCTCTAAAGAACACATGCTCTCACAATGTACTATAGGTATTGGAAATGATGCTTTTTTTTTTTTTTTTTTTTTTTGCTTTTGCTGTGGCCAGAACCTTTGTGGAATGCCTGGAGGTTTTTGCTCTGTGCTCCTTGGGGCTGCTGAGTGATGACTCAGCCCTCACTGACTGATGGAGTGAGTCAAAAGCACAGCCACAAGGGAGGTCAGCACCTCCCCTTGCTGAGCCTGTGATCAGGTCTGACCATCTTGGAGAGGTATTCCCTCAAGACAGTTAGGGAAGACTCACACTTGGTTTCCTTGCTACAGCTCTATGTGAAACAGTATACATGCCACTCTAGTGCTTTGAGGGGGAAGGAGAAGAAGGAAGCAGTGTTGGTTAATTCTTGGAAGTGTGTAGCTTTTGTTTCCGAAGCTTTGAAAAACTGGTTTGAATGACATGGTAGAATGGGAAAATTTGTTTAGAAGTAAAAAAGAATAACTAACTACACATGTAGAATAACCACAGAGGTAGCATGTATACATAGAAATGTGGTACTGTGTTCCTCAGCTGGTCTTAGCAGTAAATCTGTAAGGGATGGGGACAGTATGAACAGTTGACCTATGATGAAAGGGGCATTGAGGAGATCATCAATTCTTTATTCTTTACACAGGATTTTATGTAAGGCAGTAAAATATAAGACTATCTTCAAGAGAATCCTTTATGTCAAATTAACATTGTGTGGATCTTGAATTCTGTGTTTTCCTGAAAAACACTTGTGGAGCCTGCGAATGATTATAGATTGTGTTTGAGAGATGGAGGGTGTATAGGTAGCTTCACAACCCGGGTCTGCTAGTAGTTCTTGAGGTTTGTGTACATGACTCCTTTTCTTTATTTACTTTCTTTTTGTGGTTAAGAATAACTTTTTGCTTTATGCAGCTGCTGAAGTGACATATCTTAGCAAGTTGTATCTATCAATGAAAAGGAATGGCAGTTTAATGCACATATTTTAATTGGTGATTGTTTTCTATTTGTTTAAAAGCTACTGGATAAAAACATACTTTCATACCCCATTCACTTTGAAAAACCAGACAACCCAACCACCCACCCCAGCGCTTCAGATCCCAATCTCTATTGATGAGTGATCATGTAGAAGGCTTGGACATAAAAGTTCTCTGGGACAAAAATGACATTAAAAGTGTATTTTCCAGCTCCCTGAGAAGTACAGAACGTTTCTGTGCCTTTTAGATATGAGTACTATGGCACTGGAAACAATGGTAACCACAGCAAAGGCACCTTAGAAAATCAGTGGAAAAAAAAAGAGAGTGGAACTGAAAAGTTAAGAGGCTATGTAATAACAGCTTTGGTACTTGTGTAACTGAGATTTACAGTTAGTGTATATATTGCATTTTTGTTGGTATCTAATTTATCTTGTGTTAAATAACTATTAAAACAAATTTAATTGATACTGAGAATAATAGCTGCCTATGAGCTTTCTGACTCTGAATGCATTTATGTTCTCTAAAAAAAATAAGAATAGATAATGAATTTAGATATTTCCTAGGGTCTATTTAAACTTGTAAAACCATGATTTGGGGACCTAAGAAGAGTCTAGAAGTGATGTGAATATATTTTAAAGTTTTAATGTACCTAGCACCAAAACTTACATCTGGGAGCATGCCCAGAAATATCGTGCAGGATTTCCAGAAAGTTCCCAAAGCACCTGTTTGCCAGGTCAGTTTTCGAAGAGATGGTCTGTCTTTGTCTTTGACCAGTTCTAATGTCTACACTCCACTCTGTCAACTCCGGATTGAGTTGCAGAGTTTCTGTGTAGTTATTGGGGTATAAATGGTGTTTCCCAAGGAATGAGGAGATGTGAACCAGACAGTAGTCTCATCTCTTGTCTACCATATTACTCAAAGCAAATATTTTTCTTTCCTCAATAGCATTGATTTTTCTAGATTTCAAAATCCCCTGTCCAGGGGAACTCTTGAGTTAGAGGCTAGCTTGATGTACATAGCAAGCAACACTGTCTCAAAGCAAACAAAAATTTAAAAAGTTGAACCGGGGTGGGGGGGATGGGGGGGTGGGGGTGGGGGGTTGGGAGGGGTGGCGTGGGGGTGCACTGAAGAAACATTAGCTCAAGTAATGGTCTGTGTAAGGCATTGCATGCAACTCCTTCCCAGTCAGACTTCCTCCATTTGAGACTCGAAGGTGCAGCTCACTGTGGTTCTGTAAACTGTTGGAATGACTGCTAAGCGTCTCTTCTAATCTCTCTGAAAATCTATTTTCAATATTTTTGCTTATTCAGTCCCTGGTTTAAGGGTTCCTCATTGATTTGCTCTCCAGTTTGCTGCCTGGTGACTTGCTTATAACAGCTGATTGATGTTTTGTCTTTCGTCTGCTCAAAAATAAGAATAAAATATTAAAAAAAAAACCAAAAAAAAACCAAAATCCCCTGTCCATTAATTTCCTCATATCATGCCCAGCTTAATTTCTTTTTCTATTGCAAGTATAAATCTATTCTATTTTATGCAATGTGAACTTATATTAGTAAAATAAAAAAGTAGAAAAACCATCCTTTTGAAATTTGGGCTTTCTAGACGCTTTGTTTTGAGTAAATCGATAATGCTAACTGTGTGTGATAAATCTGGGTGATGTAGTTGCCTTTGCCTATTTTACACTCTAGAATGTATGCTCTAAGGAGGCAGTGTCTTTTGCCCATTTTTGTCAGTTTCTCCTGCAGTCTATCTCTAGTGGGAGCTCAATTACTACACTCTGAGAGAAAGACGGTGAGTGTTATCCTGTGATGGTTTTATAGTTGAGTTCCAGGAACTGAGACTTCGAAAGGGCTTTGTTCATTTTCTCCCCTAGGTTTTCCTTTCACTTTGGTGGGGGCAATAGGCTTAGCTCTTTAAAGGGAAATTTACACCCAGTACTTTTTACTTCTTCAGCTGCCTCTGAGTGAATTGCTCATCCCCTCTTCTTGGAGTGAGCTTCTCTCCTCTGAGCTTCTCTTGGCTCTTCCCTCCCTAGCTTGGCTTCTGTTCACCCAGCTTAGTTCTGTTTCCTGACCTCAGGGAGCTAGCCCTTTTTATAGTAAAGAGCTTGTGGTGACGTCATCGGCTCAGCTGGTTTCAATCAGCCTGCTCAGTGGAAGCTGGCGAATGACTCTGCAAGTTATCTCTTGCCTGGCCAGATGCGTTCTGACCCCGAGTAATGTACAATTTGCAACATTAACTGTTTAGCAGCCATTGCATTTCTTCACTCACAGGAATGAAGATTGGAAATGAAGGTGCCCCTAGCTAGCAGCATCAGCAGGTGTCTGTTGCTGGCCTCCTGCCTGTCTTTCCCTGCCTGCCCGGCTGCCACCTCAGCTTTCTAAAGCGGCATCCCAGATGCTTAGTTATTTCCCTCTTGGAACGTTTTTCCTTCTTCTCATCCTACCTTAGTTTTTTTTTTTTTTTTTTGTCTGTTTGTAAAATAAAACTGAATTAGATATATATTTTTTTAAGTGCCTGAACATTGTTCTCTTCCTTTCTAACTTTCCCTGCTTAGATTGAATTCTGGGTCTTAATCTATTAATCTTGGATTCCACAACACTTGTGTCTTGATGTTAAAAGGCAAAATTTGTCTTAGTGAGAATGTGATTGGTCTATGATGCATCTCCAGGAACACTCTGCTCTCAGGTCTGTATGTAGATCCCAGACTTGTATGGAGTAAGATCTGTTGATTACATATTTCATTCGACTTTATATCTTTAGAGCATATTTCAGACTGGAAGAAGGCTTTTTTAAAAAAATTTATTGGGAAATTTTTAGTTTTTATAAATTGACTCTGCTATATGTAGAAATATTCCAGCATAGAGTACGATGCATATGGAAATTCTGTGCTATGGCATCCATCTATATGAGGCTCTGAAAGTTTTGACAGAGTAGGTTGTTCACAGGCAATGTTTAACGGGTGATGGGGATATGTAAATAATAGGGGGTGGGTAAAAGGATAAGGTGCTTATGACTAGGATGACTAGTTTATGTGCAGATGGAATATGACAGGCCTAAAGTGATCCTGCTCATGTACATCTAATCTGGAAAGTTGCTCACCCCATTAGAATTATGGGATAGGCCCCATTAGTTTTAGGTCTTTTATTTTTTGTTATTTTCCTTGCATTTTTGTACACACACACATATACTTATTTATGGTGGATGTTGAGAATATAAGAAAGTGCTGTTTCTCTTGGATGGTACTTTTGGCCTACCTATAGGTTGCCACAGTTCCTATACAAGGGTCCCAGGAGACAGAAGGTCTGTTCCTCAGTTTTTCAGTGGATAATGTGCTAAACCACAGCAGATGAGCAGTGCAGTGTAGGGTGTTCTGTGAAGGGCACTCAGTCTCTCTTAGGTATCAAGCCCCATGTTCTGAGGGTTAGAGAGAGCACGAGGCAGATTGAAGAGGTAACAGCAGTAGATGGTCCTGGCAGAAAGCTGCTAAAAACACTGTTCTTGCTAAATGTAGCTTTTGTAGTTGTAAATATTTATATGAATCCTATGGCAATTCAGTACACGTATACAATATTCAGTGATCAAATTGGAATAATTGCAAAATAATGGTTAAATAACAAATTAAAGTAGTTTTAATTTTAATTTATCACATCAAAAGCGTATGATTTTGAAAGATTATATAATATTACATTAATGCACTAAATATATTCCCCAAATAATAATCTATTCTGAAGTTTTTCATGAAGGATTTTACTTATTACATATTTGTATGTTTACTACTACAATTAAATAAATCTCCACTATATAAAATAAAAAAAACTTCTATATGTTACTGGCTCAATGTTGAGACATGGAGATTAATATTGTGATGTGGAATGTTTGCATGCCCCATGTTGGGCACCAAATATTGCAATAATATTTATTTGCAATATATTATATAAAATATTAATATTTATTGAGGGAGATATGAATACTTACAATATAGTTTGAACTTTAAGATGATTTTTGGATAAAGAAACTGTCTCACAATGGCTGCTGATCTGCTACCTAGAATGCAGGACAAAATAGGGGCAGGGCTCAGTGTTTTTTGGGTCTTAATTGAACCTAGCCACACCCTGGAGGGGCCTTGAACTTAGGAGTTACATGTCTGGGCTTTTTAAACTAATGTTTGCATCTCACTACAATATTTGGAGCTTCACAGGATTTACAAAAAGGAAGGTTGGGAGGAAATCCTGTCAGGTGACAGCGCAGTCACCAGCTCAGGGCTGATTCACTGCTTTGGTTTTCACTGGAATTTCTGTTTTAGGGGAATGCTGTGAGTCACTGGTTGATACAAACAGAATTCCGGACACCCCTTAAAGCCCTGATGAGTAGAAATGGGGGCAGCTGCTTAGAGTCAGCCGGGTGACTTTTTCATGACAAGTTTTGGGTGAATCTTGTTAATTTGATTTGTTTGAAAGTTTCAAGTGCTCATTTACCTATTCATATCATCGCAGGCAATTTTCAAGGCTGTCTACATCTCCCTGGTAAATAATACTTATCTCCCTCATTTCCAACCCCTTTACTCCCTCTCCCTTCTTCTGACCTCCCCCTGTTTCTTTGTGTGATGCATGTGTGGTGTGCAATGTGTATGTTCATGTGCACACATGCCAAGGTGTTGGTGTGGCATGGCAGTTAGACAAAAACCTCAGGTCCTTACCTTGTTCTCCATTTGTCAGATCCAAGGTTTCTTTGTTCTTTGCTACAGCTTGGCTTATGCCCGGTGAGTGAGTGGCCTTTCCAGCTTCTGAGGTTCCTCCTGTCTCAGCCTCCTCTCTTTCCATTGGAACCCTGGGATAATAGATTGATGATAATGTGCCCAGTTGTCTGGTAGATTCTGGGATTTAAATAAGGTTCCTATCCCTGTGTAGCAATTGCTGTACTCTCTGGCTTATCTTCCAAACCTTTCTTTGATTGAGCAGAAATGAAATACATGTGTGATTGAAATTGTACCCCACTCTACCTCAGATAATAGAAGGCTCCCTCAGGAGAGAAGAACCACTAGAAACTCTTATATACCAAGTTACTTAAATATGCATAGTTAAATGCAAATGAGATAGAAAGCCCTTTCAAATTAGAATATTTTTAACAAATGAAGCTAGCTTTGTGACTGAAAAAAAAAAACCAAAAAACCAAAAAACAAAACTAAGCAACCAACAAACAACAAGAGAACCCCTGTGTTTAACATTTACCAAAATGAGTTAAAAACTTAAATCCTAGAAAACAACAACAACAACAAACAAACAAACCAAAACCATTCAAATTTAACAGCAGTTTTATTTGTAAAAAACAGCCTGTATGTGGAAGGGGCCAAGGCAATTACATATTATTACTTATTATTCAGAGGAAAAACATAATGAGCAATTACGCTTTATAAAGAACTGTAAAAATCTGAGATGCCTGATACAAGGTGAGAGAAGCCAGTCTGCAGCACCAGGTGATGATCCAGGCTGGGTGGTCTTCTACAGAAGGAAACCAGTGACAGTAGAAAGAGTCGAGGATTCCAGGAGATGGGAACAGAGCCCTCTGCTTCTAGTCTGTGGACCCTAAGACACGCTGTGACTCTCATTATTGCTCACTTTAGTTTGACTGTGCGCTTGACATTTCAGTTCACAGATGTCAGAGGAGACCTTTCCCGAAGACATTGTTCCCTCTTACAATGAAGGCTTCATTGCCTTTCTACAGAAGTGGAGGAAGATGGAAGGTGTGAGCTTTGAAGAAGGATTCTTAAGATTTCAGAGAGAGAATTGACATGAACTTTAAGGCAGCAGAGAGAGGAGCATGCTGTCCCTTGCATATGTTCCACAGTATGGCTTCCTTATCTAAAGTAACTTTCTTCCCCAGACTCTGCATAGATTTGGAATGAAGATGGCTTTCAGTTTTACCTTCAATAATGTTACATGCAAATAGGTTGAGCTAAGTTGCTGCTCATGAGCAACTTATATAGAACATATCTGTGGATACTGTGTTTTCATGGTTTGTCTTTGGTACAAGCCTATTCTCTCCCCCTTTTTTTTTGGTAGTGTTCTTTTTGGTAGTCTTTTTGTAGTGTTCTATAGGAATGTGGGTGATAGAATGTTGCTGTGATCTTTGTACACTGGCATTCCAGAAAAGGCCCGTGTGTGGATCCAGGCTGACACTACTCAGGAACAGTCAGGTATTAAGAGCTGGAACTTGGTGGCAGGTTTTTAGGTTAATAGAGTGTTTGTTCCCTTGAAGGAGGTAGAGAGTCACTTTTGTTTTCTTTTTGTTTGTTTCTTTGTCATAGATGATTGGATTTACTCTATTATCATGTGATATTTTGTGATAAATTCTCATGATGGGATTAACTCTCCATGGGCTGCAGCCTCTGAAGCCATGAGCCAACATAAACGTTCACCTCAACTCTTAGAGTAATGGAACACCAGCTAACACACCAACCACAATTCTTCAGTAATAGGCATGGTGGAAGATACGGTGCTTAATAGTTTGTCTAAAACAAGAAAATGAAACTGTGAGAGCAAATTGGGAACAGAGAGACAACAGTGGGGGTCAGCATGGGCACTGTAAGAGAAGTGATAACCATGTGGAAGCTGTGGTGTTGGTAACAGCAGAACGAGGACATGCTCAGACAGGATGCATCCAAGGAAAGTAAACGAAGAAACAGAAAACCAGGCAGGAGCATCTGTTCAACAGAAAGACATTCTCTGCAGCTGCGGTGTACGCCAGCAAGTGGGAGAGCTCTGAGAAATGATGAAGCTGATGAGATTGCTTCAGATATAAGGCATTCATATCATGCTTACATTGTTAAGTTTTACAGCCCAGTCACCAAAAATGATTGCTTAATTTTGAACTGTTGAACAGCTTGTGCCTAGGAGATAAGAATTCAATTTTTGAGCTGGATGGTGGTGGTGCATGCCTTTAGTCTCTGGAGGCAGAGACAAGTGGATCTCTGTGAGTTCAAATCCAGCCTGGTCTACAGAACTAATCCAGAACAGTCAGGGATACTTCAAGAATCCCATCTTGAAAAACCAAATAATTAGTAATAATTTTTTTTAAAGATCAGAATTGAAAACCTGACACTTGCCCATGCCAGGTGAGCACAGGACCACTGAATAACACCATTTTCACTTGAGTAGTTAAAGAAAGAAAAGCTTGTCAATATTAAAATAAAAAAAAAAAAGAACTTTTACTTTCTGATGTATTGAATCTGACTTACACACATTAGTGGAAGAAGAGAAGATTAAATGAAAATTAAACATTTGTAACCTCTAGAAACATATCATTTATAAAGAGGACACTGGGAAGTCAGATTGCAAAGTAAGTTAACAGTCTTCATGCAGAATATTATGCTCTAAATTGGTAAGCGATTGAGTGAATTTTGACAATGTTAGTTGAAATAAAAAAAGATTTGCTAATTAAAAAAATGTAGCAAATAGGCGGGGGAGCCTTCAATACTCCAAATTATTTACTTAAAAAGTAGGTATTATGTCCTATTACTATTGATTTCTGGGCCAGCATGTTTTTTTATTTAATTTTTATTTTAGCCTGAAGTATTGCTAGATTTTACCATGACAATGTATCAGTTGCTTTCATATGTCCATATACTCTACAGCACAACTCAAGGAAGGAACGATTTGGGAAGTTTTCCATCCACTCTAGTAGGGAAGCTACAGTAATGCTCATGATAGTGTGGAGAAGAAGAAGGAAGGAAGGAAAGAGGAGGAGAAGAAGAAGATGCTGGGGTTGGCATCACAACTGAAAAGCTAGCAGAGAACCTGGTGGGAACTAGAGTTAGGTACCACCTTCAGAGTCCTGCGTCCACTGAACTATTTCCTCCAGCTAAGCACTACCTCTGCAAGGTTCCATGGTCTTCCAGCTTGGGAGTTGGTGGTGTTGAAGTAATGAACCGGTGGGGAATGGCAGGGGGGATATCAGACTCTAACCAAAACAGATGTAATCATCTTCAGGCATTTTTTTTCTGTTCATTCCTTCATTCAGAAATAGAGATAGATGAAAGATATATGGGTAGGTAGGTAGGCTATAGATAGATAGATAGATAGATATCAATTTGAAGAAGTGGATTAAAACTCCTTGCTTTTGAATTTCTTCTGTGAGATGTCATATAAAATAAGCTGTTTTTTAGAATCTGGATGTGAAAAATATACTAATTTTTAAAATGAAGAATAGTGCAAATATTTTTTTTTTTAGTAGCAGGGTAGTACAAAATACTTTTTGACTTAGAAAGTAACAGAAAAATTGTTTTTAGAACATTAATATATAGCACACTTTGTGAAGTAAAACATCAACTAGAGAGTTCCAATAAAGATTTGTGGTGTCTGCCCACTTTGAAGTAGGAGTGATGTTTAAGATCTGATACTGCCTTAAAGCCAGGCAAATGTTACTTTGGTGTTCTCTTTGTGGTCTTCTTACCCATCTGTTTAGCTCTTCATTCCTACCTGAGAACTACCTGAGAGCAGTTTGCTTGCACTCTGCCTTTACCAAACAACTCCCTTGCCCTGAGGACATGCTTAAGAAGCATTTTGGTTACAGGGTGTTTTTCTATAAATAAGCAGATGTGCTGTGAGCAGGCTGGAGTCCAGCAGCTGAGGCTATCTACCCAGGAAAAATATTTTTGTTTAGGAAACATTTACATAGCCCTTGCTCTGTGCCTGGCCTAGTGCATTCGTTCCCCGTTATGAAAATGAAAAGATGCACAAAGAATGGGGGCTGGAGCTCAGCTTGCTTAACTTATCCTTGGTCAGTGCTACTTCTGACCACAGGGAAGGATTGGTACTAAAGAGAAACAAGGCAGTGGCCAGTGATGTTCTTTGAGGTTCAAATACTTACCTATTATTCTGTACATTGTCGCCTATACCTTGTATATTATAAAATTAAGCCTTTACATCTCTGAGAGTCACCCTGATTTTAATGTTTAATAGACCTTGTTTTATATCCCATCATCTAGTTTTATTACTTGTAAGTCTGGGCAGTGGAACCAGTAGTGAGTAGTTACGAGAGAAAGGAAGATGCATGTAACGGGCCAAACAAAAGAGAAGGCATTCTGTAGATAGGGTAACCTGTCAATCACTGAAATTAGAGTGACCAAGCTAGAAGGCTCACAGCAGAAGAGAAGCGCCCGAATATCTGATTTTCAGCATCACCCCATCAAGAAGAGTAATTCCTACAGTCACAAAGAGGTGGTGACATCAAAGTCCTTTCCTTACGTGTAGTTGGGCACAGTATGTTAGGTGGGCTGGAATGAATTAAGCCTTGTAAATAGTAACAAGTTACCAGTTATCAATGGCATTGACAATCATGTTCTCACTATGCTCTGATTATCAAGAATGACTAAGATAATAGAGATCCTTTCAAACTGAAGAGGTGATTTATGTCAGGAGGCAGCCCAGATGTTTGGTAGCATGCATACTATCTGTGTGTGAATTTAAGTTTCCCACATCTTTTGTCTGTCCCTACCCATGTTCCTGATTGAGCTAGGCTGGACCAGTCTTCTGAGAGAAGGCTTTTTCTCTTAAGAGTGTTCATGGTGATTTGATCAACAAGACATTTTATGAAATGGTCTCCTACCTGTGACATTCTCATTATTGACCTCATCTGTCCCCTCCCCCACTACTTCCTTCAGCTTTTGAGCCCTTCTTTACACACACTCACACACACAGACACACACACACACTTACACTCTCATGCACACCTGTACACATGCATATGCAAATGCACAGAAACACACACACACACACACACATACAACAACATTATTTTTTGGGCCATTACCTCATTTGCCTCATTGCTGCCCAAACCACATGGGCCAGGACCCAGGGCTGAGTGGACAGATGTCTCTCCCACCCATATTTCCTCCTGAGTGTGTTTGAAAGTTTTTTCCCTGAATTAAAAAAAAAAAAAAAAAAAAAAAAAAAAAAAGGTTGTCTGTTTCCAGGCTGCTGATTCATGTCACAAAGAAAACAACAGATACCGAAGCTGGCAGGGGTGGAGTGGAGTGGTGGTGTAGTCCCCTTCCAATCAGAAACAAAGTCATGGCAGAATCGCCAAGGTTGTCTGATGGGATGCCCTGGGTTAGAAGTATTAGTCTTAGTTTAAAGCAGCTTTGTTGGTATTTTTCACTAGGGTTATCAACGAGAAAGCAATTTGTAAGGCTTCCTATACACTTTACACTTGCTTTTTTAAATGAGGCGGTAAAGGAGGCAGACCTTATTTGTTCTGCAAGCCTTGAATTCTACAACTGATTTGTGATGTGCATGTGGGAAAATGAAGCGTCAACACTTGCCAATGATGGCCATCACTGAGAAGTTTCTGCAGGTTGAATGAAAAGACTCTTTGAAAGAATTTCAGTTGTGTTAGATGCAACTTTCTAGCAAAGTGTATGAATGGCTCACATTCATCACAAGCTTATGGGTGATTATGTGCTAGCTTTTAATGACTGATGTGTAGAACACACAAAGTCCTGTAACAAGAAGGCAAGATTTGAGAAGATTGTTTGGGATTGTTGGTATCTGAAGGGTAAATTTTCTCTCTCTGTCTCTCTCTCTCAGAAGATTAGTTGGGATTGTTGATATCTAAAGGGTAGATTCTCTCTCTCTCCCTCTCTCTCTCTCTCCCTCTCTCTCTCCCTCCCTCTCTCTCTCTCTCTCTCTCTCTCTTTGTGTGTGTGTGTGTGAGATAGAGAGAGAAAGAGAGCTAAGAGATTAAAATTGCTCTGGGACCTTGGCAAACACATTTGTGATCTGATCTGAGACAACTGTTGTACCTTTTTCTGACAGTTACTTCATGATCTGATATTTATTATATACTATGTAATACATTATAAAATGTAATATTAATTTACTTACAGTATAATTTTTTAAGGAAGAAAAATAGGTTGAGGCATATAAAATAAGATGGTTCTCTGGTGAACTCAATAGAACCATAAATCTTCAGAGTGTTAGAAGGAGTCAGAACTTGGCAGAACTTCCTAGGATGCAGAGACCCAACTAAACATTATTAGAAGTGATTTTTTTCATGTAGTCTGTAGGACTGTTTTTATAATTTCATGTAGTCATAATTTATTTCAAGTACTTTGGGATTAAATACCTAAAAAAGAACATTATATCATGGTTTATTGCCATCTTAGCTGTAGTAGCACAATATTTAAAAAAATGGATTCTCCTAATTATAAAAACACACAAAGGGATTCAGGACTGGCCTGGTCAACCTGTAAATGAAGAAATAAAAGCTCACATTGAATAAAGTAAGTATAATTTGCTCAGGCTCTGGTTGCTATTTCTAGAAGATTTACCATGAAGCTCTATTTGAAAAGAAATTTTAGTATCTTTTTTTTGTTGATATGGTGTCCATAGACATATTTTTTTTTTTTTTGTTTGGTTAGGGGGCTACTTGGGCATTCTGCAATGATGGCTGTTCTTTTGTGCCTCACAGCTGGGAGGAAACTAAGTCTTCTGCATGTGTCTCTGTGTTGTGTGGTAGACTGCATGCCTCTTTATAATAATTGATGGACGTTTTCTTTTCCCAAGGTGCTTTTGGGTCTGTGTGGTGCTGTGGGTCTTGCATGCGCCATCCATGGATCTCATGGTTGCTATTAGTAGTGAGGATCTAGTCACTTTGAATGGTGCAGATTTGACATGGCAAGGCCGAGCAGATTTGTTCTCACTGTGGCCTCTTGTGAACTGCCGCCTTTACACAGTATTTCTCAATATTTCTGGCTGCAGTGCTGTGAGGTAAACTGTCAGTGCCACTTTACATGTCCATTGTGGGCACTCTTCCTAAGAGTTCCTCACAGTCAGCATTTATGAGATGTTTACATGTTCCAGACAGAACTATAGAGTCTGACCTCTGCCTCAGCCTGTTACCTCTTTGTTGGGAACCCTGAGACAGAAGGAAAAAGTTCAGGCCTCCTTGTGCCTTTGTCTCTAACAAGCTAAGAAATAGTGATTACCTTTAAAACTTTTCTTAGGTTTTTGCTTTTGACATACCCCACTCTTATTGATATACACTTATATTCTTTTCTTTAGACTCATGCATTATTTCTTTAGGAAGGTCTTTGGGTGATTACTCATTAAATTTTTTGTGTCATTACATTTGTGTGTATGGCAGAAGGCAAAAGGCAAAAGGAGAGAGAGAGAGAAAGAGAGAGAGAAAGAGAGAGAGAAAGAGAGAGAGAGAGAGAGAGAGAGAGAGAGAGAGAGAGAGAGAGAGAGATCAAATAATACTTGAATTCTAAAAGGAAGTGATTCGGAGCCAGGCTGATGTTTGAAGCAGCAGTCTGTGCTCCTATAATGGAAAGCCTTGTGTAACAAATAAAGCCATTTAGATGGCTTGTAAAGTGGAGCTAGTGAGGCTGGGGCTTGATTGCCGCTAAGCTTCAGGAAGAGCGTTCTCTTCTCCATGGTACAGGATAAATCCTAGTCTGAGAAGTGGACATTGTCAGAATTCAGTCCATTGGCACACAGAGCTAGAACTGTAAAAGGTGGAAATATTGACTATTTAGTAGACATAGAAACTACATTCATGAGGTGACAGAACAGGGTGGATCTTGAATGACTCAGATTATCTTGCAATAGAGAGTCTTGGGTCTAGGGATCCTAGGGCCCGGGACACACATTTCTACAAAGCAGAGATGGCTCAACAAGCCAGCTAGGAGGTGTTGGGTGGGAGCTGAGTCCTTGGCAGTCTTCAGGGTAGAGAGAGCAGAACGAGTCATATTAATTGCTGTTCTGTGGAGGAATTGGATTGGGAGAAGAGTCTTCTTTTTTTTTTTTTTTCTGTTTTATGGAAGAGTGGGTGCGAGGGAAAATTTGAGGACGTGAGGAAGCAACTCAGGAACTTTACAGAAAAAGGCTTCCATTTTCCTAACGGTATTTAAAGGCAGACACACAGGGGCTTAGCGGCCGAAAGGTCACATAGCCATGAAAAGCTAACTTTGGGTGAGAGGTCTTCTATAATGTTTATAGCAGTTTTTGTTTTCTCCTGAGAAAATTATTTATACATTTAGGTAGCTAGTATGTAGCAAGAACTCACAAGAGCCAACTCAATTAAAAGCACTAAATGCCAAGATCAGGTTCATAAACAGAACATAGGAAATGAATCATGATACCACCATTGCCTTTCGTCATAGCTATTCAAGGTAGACAATCTTGAGCTCACAAAAGTCTACTTTTGGTTTCTTTATAAATAGTTGAATATGCATCACTAATATGTGAATGACTGTGTTACCACCAGTGTGACAATGTGCTGTTAGGATTATGATGGGGCTCAAAGAGTTGAGATTTTATTACCGTTATTGATGACTTTCAGTGTAGTAGGAATGTTTTCTGCCTCACTTGCAGCTCCTTGTAGTGATATTGAAAGCTACAGCGCTGTCTTAGCAGGGAATGGTTTTGCATGTGTTAGTTTATGACAGCCTGTATTCCTCTAGCACAAGGTTAGAATTTTTCTCCAGTTGCAGAAGACCAATGAATCACTGTCTACCACCTTGGTAATGTCACCATGGAGATGTGACAGAGTTTGCCCCAATGATAAACTAGGCAGGTATTTGTGTAGAAAAGGAATGCAATGTCTCAGCCCTTTTGCCCAGATTGAAAACAGGCTAATTCTTGTTTTTTCTTCATATTGACTTTTAATTCAGGACAGTGAGTGTATTCCTGCAAAAGAGAAAATTATATATTTCAACTATAAAGTCAAAGAATTGTCTCATACAAGTTAATAGTAATACAAATTGTATGGATATTAACATTGGAAAATCTTAGTGACCTATGATTATATTATTGTGTATAGTTGATAATTCATCTTGGCTTCAATCTTTACTTTATTTTTAGTTATATGTATTTAGTATGTGTATTTATTTGAGTATTTACAAGTGAATTCAGGTGCCCCTGGAAGCCAAAAGTGCTGAATTCCTAGAGCTGGAATTAAGATGCTGTGAGCCTCTGATATGGCTGTTATGAACCACACATGGGTCCTCTGAAAGAATGAGTGCTCCTGACTCTGAGCTGTTTCTCCAGTTGCCTTCAATTCAATTTTGAATATTTTAAATAATTTTGTTAGACTGAAATTTACTTTTGCTAATATTATAAACAAGCACCAGTTTTCAGAGGAAGCACATATTAATATTAAAATAAAAATCCACACTTAATTTAAAAAGCCAAGAAGACTAATATTTTTATAGGTATTGTTTCATTTAGAACCATAAATTGGCTATATAAGCAATTATATTCTGATAAATTACTAAAACTGTAAATTATATCCAAATAATTTTTTTTAGTAAATATTTATTTCTACAAAAATATTTATAAAACCCCTTACTTTTCAACTGAGATTCTAGCTAGATAAAGTTAATAGACTTTCCTGTTTTTCAGGGTAAACATATGAGTCAAATTATGGCACCTTGGCATATCAGTTATTTGTATACAGCAAACTATACTGTTGCTATGAGAAGGCCATTACCATGTTTATGCCTGTGGCAAGATGCTACTTTGTGACCTGTAAGGTAGTTCATCTTGCTTGACAGAGATGCATTACAACAACCCAGTGACGCTGGACTCCAGCTTCATCCTCAGTGCCTTTCTCTCTACCAACAGACTTCAGTAAAGTTGCATTGAACTTTGAGTGTTGATTCCTGTCAGGCTACTCTTGTAAGAGAGCTAAAACATGCACTAAATTAGAAAAATAATTTTGTTTACTGAAAGGAGGCAGTTTATGACTTATTTTAAGATATATTATCAGTATATACATTTGCAATTCTGGATATTAATATCTATTCAAAGGAGACCCTTTGAATCTCGCTGGCTGGGTCAAACTCTTCACTGCTGGCCTGTTGCTGTCATTTGCGAGTTTGTTTATGGGTCACTGGAGTTGGTTGAGGTGTTCTGTCCAAAACCTTCTTACACTTTTATAACAAATATATTGTTAACGTGTTTTTTTTTTTTTTTTTTTTTTAAATCACGTCTGGCTTTCCATTTTCTTCATTTTATTTCTAGCCTTAACTTTTTCTTAAGGCTTCCTTTGTCATTCTTATTAACAGGTTTGTAATTTTATCTTTAAATTGAAGTTGGTATAAACTGATTTAATAATGTTGTCACTTTAAATGAGAAGTGATAGTTACTCCACATATAATAAAGTGATTTTTGTAATGTGTTAGTAACTATTGTCAGCCATGGCTGCATCCAAATTTAATAACTTCATTGAGAATTTGCTTACTTTATACATATCTTACCTCCTAATAATTTTGGTGCCACATGGAAAACAAAGAGAGATGTGTATAACTCTTTCATAATTTTTTCTTTCTAAAGTCATTTCTGACACTATATATTGTGACCATTTAACAAAAATAACAGACTAGCTGCTAATGAACTATGAAAAATATTTTGGTTAAAAATAGACTAAAAGAGACAGCATTAAGTTATTTTTAAAAAAGAGGCAAGATTATTGACTGCACTTATGCTTAAGGCATTTAGTAAGAAAGTGAACTTGAAAGTGAAATTATTTGAGTCAGTGACAGTAATCCAGGAAAAGATGTGGGTGCTATGTAAAGTTACCATTCCTCTTCTATGGGTCCACAAATATCCTTATATTAGTGCAGTTTTTTTTTTTGTTGTTGTTAAGGTTAAAACTTTATTGTATATATAGCACTTTTTTTGTATCTGTCTATAGCTCATATTTTATAGCTTGAATATATGCTAGTAATAATGAAGAACAGTTACTGAAAATGTAGCATTTCTGTCTCTAAGTAGAACACCTGACAGGGCCTAGGGCAGGGAGGTGCATTTTCCTTACTGCCTTCCATCTGCAGGCTGCTGCCCCAGGCCACATTATTAGGTCCTTCTTTGGTCTGCAGGTAAGCTATCTGCACTGTTTGTCTCAGTTTTATTCTTTTGTGATCAGGCTCAGAGGGTTCCATTTGGTTTGAGGCAGTGTTTGTATATCATCAATCATGTGGCTTTCACTTGCTGTGCCTTTTGACTGTGGAATTTATCCACACCTTTCATTCATCTCTCCCTCGATGTTGACACAAACAGAAGTGAGGCAGTAAAAGCTCACTGTTGATACTTATTTGTGTTTCTAAGTGATTCATGTTTCCTTACACACTCCCTGAGTCACCAGCAGCTCTATTTATTTATTTATTAAATAGGTGTCCTCTCTATATGGTAATTTCGGTGTTCCTCAGTGTTCTATCTGCATTAATGGAAAAAACTCAAGATGCGTGTATCTTTATCTTGGAAAAAAGTATAGACACTAATGTGTTACTGCATATGGTTAATGCTTTGTAACTTAACAAATACATGAAGTAGAATGCTTATGGAAAAGAGTTATAATTTAAGTTTTGGCTTCTTTTGAAGTGTCCTTTTAAAAATCATCTGGAGTGGAGATACCTCTAGCTGATGAACTGTTATAGCCTACATAGATATTTCTGCAGTTTGTATTAGATTCTATCATGGGAATACGATTTTATATACACTTGAATTTTCTTTTTTTTTTTTTTTTTTAACTTTATTTATTTATTTATTTGCCTTGGTGTTTTCCTGGAACTGGAACTACAGACAATTGTTAGCTGCCATGTGGTTGTTGGGAATCTAACCCGGGTCCTCTGGAAGAGCAGACGGTGCTCTTAACCGCTGAGACATCTCTCCAACCCCACACTTGAATTTTCACAAAGTGTCAGTAAAGGCATATACTGCTGAATCCCACTGTGTCTTCCCCGCTCTCCTCTCTCTATACACACTTCAGTTACCTTTCATGCCTCACTCCCGTAGCACATCGCTGGTACAACAACATACTTGTTCAATGACCGAATCTGACAGTTTGACATGGCAACTGACACTGTGATGTTGCCTGTGTAGCTGTACTTACAGAATCCTGCTCAATATTATGGCTGGCGGGCAAAGGGCAGCACAGCCAACACTTTGCTTTGAGTGTTTTTCTGTGTGTTCTGTAGTGATGGCTCACTGCTTCTAGGAGCATCTTCTGGTTCACAGTTCAAGCAGACTCAGAAATTCTTTATTTTTTTTTTAAATATGTATACACACATATGTATCATTCTTGTTTGTTCTTTCTCATTACTAGTTAGATACTAACTCATGAATAAATATGTATATACACACATACATACATATATGTATGTGTGTATATATATGAGAAAGAGGCAGAGAGAGACAGACACACACAGTGTGTGTGTGTGTGTGTGTGTGTGAGAGAGAGAGAGAGAGAGAGAGAGAGAGAGAGAGTGAGAGAGAGAGCATGACCAGATATATGTGAACCATACTAATTTTTTTTGCTTGTTTTACTGTTCGAATATCAGGGCACCATTGCCAATCACTATGAATAGCAGGAAACTGAGGTTATCCTGTGGAAGGGAGGCTTTGGACAAAGACTACCAGAGATGGCCTGGAACAGTTAAAGCTCTTTCCAACTGTCTTCTTTGTCTGCCCAGCTAACTCATGGGAAGCATGCAGGAAGAAAGGATTTGAATAACATTTCTGCATTTCCTCTGCACTTGAATGGAGCTTTTACATGATATTTAAAGGACACAACATAAAGAAATAAATGGTCATGTGAATTAGAAGATAATGGGTCTAAATGGATTCTTCCCCCTTTGAACAAAGGCATGGAGAATTCAGCTAATTGGTCCTGTTATTCTGGAGAGATGTTTCTAGTGGCAACTGGAGAGTTTTTGCTCTCTCTCTCTCTCTCTCTCTCTCTTTCTCTCTCTCTCTCTGTGTGTGTGTGTGTGTGTGTGTGTGTGTGTGTGTGTGTGTATAGCTGAACTATATATCAGTGTTGTGTCATTAATTATGGTGAAAGCAAAAATCCAAGAAATTTCCTGGATGATATCAGAATAAAAATGTACAGTTGACTGTCAAAAATGCTCTGAAGTGTTGGTTTCCTTCTAGAGGAGCAAAAGCATCTTGGAAGGGGTGGGAGGCAGAAGGGAGCTTGAACAAGGATATACATGGATAAAAAAATATGACTTTATTCATAATGAATAAAAAGGGGGAAAAAAAAACCTGTGGTCTCTGTTGTATTGCTCTTCGTGTATCAAATATTCAAAACCTTTTTCTCTTGACTGTATGAGATGTAATACTTGTACCCAAGTGGCTCTGAAGCCTCAGGCTCACACCCAGAAATTCTGATTTAATTTTGGTCTGAGGTGGAATGTAGGCTGTTAGTATAAGCTCTTTGGGTATTTTGAGTGTTTAGCCAGGGTCAAGGGCCATGAAACTGTTAAGTATTTGTAAGTCTGAGAATTACTGAGATAGGTGACATGTTACAGATTCCTAGTATTATACAGTAGGAATAAGTACATGCTTTTGCCTCAGGTGTTTTCTTAGTAAGAATGAGGACAGGGTGGGTTGGGAGTGGGGGGTGGGGGGAGAAAAAAGGAAAGAAGAAAACCTAGTGTGGGTTTCAGTTCATCAGCTCAGTTGTATTTTCTCAACAATGTTTGTAACACACACACACACACACACACACACATTGTACACATTATCTCAGTGTCTGCTAAGGACCACGATGGGAATATAATGAGAATATTTGTGGTGATAAATATTTAATAAAATTAGTCTGGAATATCAGAGGACAGAGCCACCCTCTAGGCTTTTTTAAAAAATCTTGTTTCCTTTTTTTTTGTTTGTTGTTTTGTTTTGTTTTTTTGAGACAGTGTTTTTGTTTGTTTGTTTATTTGTGTAACAGTCCCAGCTGTTCTGGAACTCATGCCTTAGACCAAGCTGGCCTTGAAGTCACAGAAATCCACCTGCCTCTCCCTCTTAAGTGCTGGAACTAACTGCTTGTGCCAGAACTGCCTGGCTTGACTCTGTAGTTGACTCTGATATTCTATGTTAATTTTATTAAATACTTATCACCACAGACATTTGTAGTATTTTTTTCCTTTCAGGTACTCTTTCTGACCACTTGCTCCCAATCTGTTCCTCCAAATCTACTGCTTCACAGCATAAGAAGGACACAGGGTCAGATTTAGGCATTGATTTTAATGCAGGTTTTCTTCTTAGCCAAGCCCATATTTCATAACCATGGGAGTAAGGTCCTTGGGTCGATTGTGTTATAGCTAACACCAGGGTTATTTGCATTTTTCTCATTATTCTTGGAGGGCTTTATACACAGTTAAAAACTGCAGAGCAGGAAAATAAACTGTGAGTCAGGAGACTGACCTTCTACTCTCAGATGTGTGGAGGCCGCCTGGCTTCCATACCTGCCTTCTGCTCATTTTCTGTTCTGTAGAACAAGCAGTTTGCTTAAGGTCCTTACTGAAGTGTCTTAGTTCTTACCATCTAAAGCACAACATACACCTACATACACAGGTCTGTATCTTGTTTTCCTAACTTAAGAGAAATCCGGTCCAAACACTGTAATGATGTTCACAGCTCACACAGTCTCATATATATGCTTAACTTTAACTGGAAATGTCTTCATGGTATGAATCAAGATCCTACTGTCGTCCTGGGTGAGGGTGAAGGCTGTGGGTGTATGTGTGCACTTTGTTGATTTTACTTAAAATGCTTCAGTAAAATCGTAGTTCATTACTTGTTGCCTAAATTCAGAATTATTCTTCGTAAAACATGGAAGAACCTGGTGAGTCCTCCTTTTTAACTAAAGACTGGATAGGATAAGCGCTAAACACCAGTCTTTGTATTTACTCTAGTTTTTAGTCAATATTAAAGTTACTGAATAATTCTTAGCAAACTATATTTGAAGGTTTTTTTTTTGCTATTCATGTAAAAGTTAATCTTCTTTCTAAATAGTTCATACTGTACTCCTATTAGTAAGTGTAAGTATGTAGACTAGATTAAGCTAAACAATTCTGAAGAAAGCATATGCTTGATCCTTTGCTTTTAATCTTTTGGGGGAGTAGGGTAGCTAATAAATAATACACATAGAATATTTGTATTTTTCAAGTGAAAAAAGAATGTGTGTGGGAATTTCTTAAGTACTTTGAAATCTTGGACAACTGAATTTCTGAATGAATATACTAATATGTGATGTGAATCTCTGGTCCAGTGATTTACAATCACATTATTGATACTTTTGCAAAAAACGTTTGGGTAAGTTTCTAGATGTTTATATTCACTTATTTTGTCTGTGTATGGTCATTTGCACAGCTCAGAGTGCATGTGGAATTCACAGGATAGCTTGCAGAAAGCAGCTCTCTCTCACTTGTGGGTTTTGGGGATTGAACTCAGGTCCCCATGGTTGGTGCTAAGTGCCTTTACCTGCTGTACCATTTGCCCACCCTTTCCTCCCTGCCTAGATTTATGTATTAAAACTCAGTTACTCTGCAGCGTCTGCAGATGTTTTGGGAGCGTGAAAGTACTTGAGGCATGACTTTTAGATTCAGAATCAGAATCAGGTGTAAATAATGTGGAAAAACAACATCGCATTAAAACGTGTAGAATATTTTCTAGATACTAAAATGTAAACAAATTCTTTCTGTAGTTTTAGATTTAAACATTTGGTTCTGAGGTGTTCAACAATATATCTATGTTGTTATATCCATCTACAGACATCTGCCTAGTACCCTTCACCGTGACTCACAAGTGACTAGTTTTGAAGAAGTTGAGTCAGGGCTATTCCCCAAATCCTGTGCCTGGTCTGTCTTTGGTTCTGACCTCTCTGCTTAGGTTTCCAGAAGCCAGTTTTATTATCTCCAAGATGGACATAATCAGCGGCACTTACCTCATCCAGTTTGATGAATGTTAAGTCAAATAATGCATATCATCTGCTTAACTAGAAACTGAAGTACAGCATATAATCAGGAAAAGTTGACGCTCCGATACCGCTTAAACATATTTCTTTCTTGACAGTTGCCTTTAGTTGCTTCTGGGAAGGATTAGATGCTACTATCTACCCCCCCACACCGTTTTCCCCCTCCTTCACTCCATCTCTCTCTCTTATTTTTTCCCCTCAATTTCTCACTTATTCTCTAAGATAAAACAAGTAATTATTTTGTCTGTCTTAACAAGTATGCTCTTTGAGTGCCTGCAGATAGGAGTAGCCAAGAAGTAGGGGTGCTGCAGAATAGAAATGGAAATTAACACTCTCTAAAGATACCTTGATTTTACCAATTGAGAGAGAATTGAGAAGTGTGCTGTTTGCCTCTAGTCTTCTCAGTTCAGTGGACCTGGGGCTGAAATTGTTTTCAAGATGACAGACCATCTGAGGAGATGAAGATGTATTTAGATGTCATAGTTACCATGCTTGGAAGATCATCGGCAGCGTTTTCAGACACATTAGAATGGTATTGGGAGAGTAAAAGATTTCCTGAGAAATCAGATAGGCTATTTTAAGGAATGATTTCTATCAGGACATTTAAATTCTTGTAAGGTTTTAAATTTTCTCTCTTTGGACTGTGAACTGTTCTGTAAATCTAGAAGAGAAGTAGGAAGGCTGAGAAAGTTGTTTCTTCATTTCCAATAGAACAGATGCACACATGCATGAAACACACACACACACACACACACACACATTATTGTCATCTGAAAACTGTGTCCAGGGAATTTTAATTGGAGACACTTATTATGACATGCTACCCAGGTTTCTATTAGACTCACAGTGCTGTCATTTGCTCTGTTCCCAGAAGACTATGCAGCTGTGGGTGGGGCATTAAGAAAATTGATGCTTAGTGAGAAAGCACCTTACATTCATGCTTCGTGAACTGCTTTGCTAACCAACCTGGATGAAGGCTGAAAACAGTAGCTTCTTCCTGGAAAGTCAAGACTGATTACAATCACAATGCTCCGGAACTTCCTTTTGCCCTCTGCCTCCAAGAGCACTTTGTATTTTCTTAGGATACCTATTTGAAATAGGTGTGGTAGAGCACACAGTCACAGGTGCTTGTGGCCAACACAGTAGCTATGTATGCACAATGGCCTGCTCTGACGAAAGCAGGGAGGAGAGATGTGCAAGCCCCTTGAACTTGCATATATCATTGCTCTGATCAAAGATCATCATCTGTTCAAGAAGATTTCTTTTTTCTGTTTAAGAAATCTAAAATGTCAAACAGAATTTTTCAATTGTTCTAAATGTAATGATTTCAGTGCAGCAATGTGAATAAACTTTATAAAATAATAATGTGCTTTATAATTTTAACCAGATTACATTAGCCATATCGCGTATATTCCAGAATGATGTTTGTTAAGCTACTACTAAAATACCTCATATTTTAGCTCTTACGTTAGAAAATTCTTAGTATTTCTGGTGTAGTGGAGCAAAACCTTGAGTGGTATAGAAATGGTCCCTCACTGAGTGGACTCACCTGTGCATATGGGGTGTTGAAGTTTCTAGAATTTCTTGATCTTCCTGGATGTCCTGATCAAATTACTGTAGACAGTTGCTGAATGAAGGATTGTTGGACTATCAGTTGGAGAGGAGCAAAATATCTCAGAAAATGAAAATTGCTAGGCAGTGAAATGCAAGCTCCATTTCACTTAGCTTTTCGAGCCATGTTCTGCCTGGTTTCTGAAACTGAGAGCATCTCAGTGTCACATGAGAGGAAACAGTTGACTTGTAGGCTGGTTGGGAGCAGTGATGGAAGGGGAGAAAAGTATGCAGTGTTGCTGTTCTCTGTGGAGAGCTAAGGGAGTGTTTGCAGTGATAAAAGTACTCAGGCATAAACCGAAGTTAACCTCCAGTTCCTGTTTTTTTGCAAATGGGGAATCCCAGGGCAGAGATGAAGAGGCTCTACCTGTTGCCTGGATGCAGTTAAAGACTCAAAACCAGAAACCAGTGTGACCTTACATGCTATTCATTCTTTTATGACTAGGGATGCTTTTGTGAGAATTATTTTAGGTCAAATGGTTAGATTTTGAGAACTGACAGTTTGTCTGTTTTCTTTGCAATGAGGTTTCATTTCTCAGAGGGTTCGACTAAGTGGAAGATCTCATTGCCAAGATTGAACACAGCCAAGTAGAGCCATTCTTAGGGATCTCTACCGTGGCTTTGGGTGAGAGATGAGGAGAGCAGGGAAGGGTGGGGACAGATAAAGTGAGAAGAAAACAATTCCTTGAAGAGAGAAGTACTTAAGTTATTTTTGTTGTTGTTTTGTGAAAATTGTACCTTCCTTGTCAGAGTCTGGCCAAGGGAATTGTTAAGTCAGATGGTATTTTCTGCCACTACTTGAAGTGAGTCTGAAGCACAGGGACATTTAAAGATTGTATCCCTAGCTTCTTATGTAAGAGCCAGGGCCCAGTGGACTTGCACAGTTGTCTTGGTATTCTTGCCTCTATACAGATGTAGCAGAAACTTTGTGATAGTTTACAGTGGCAGTTCCTTTCCTTCAGTTGTGACCCACCTGCAGAGTTTAAGTGTCCTGTACTGTGACTCCTCTTCCAAGTTTTCCTTAAATTACTTTTAATCCACAGGATTTTCTTCAACAAAAGAATTCATGGACTTCTTTACATTTATATTCCAACTTTTGTTTTTGTTTGAAATTGTTCCTTTGTTAACAACCGAATTATATAATCTTTTAAAAGATTTATTTATTTATGTATGCATTTGTGTTTATAGGAAATTTGTCTTAAATACCCACTGCTTAGAGATAATTTTGTATTTTCTTACTTACAAGGCAGTAGGGCACAAGATTAATAATTTGTTTTGGATATGGATTTATTCTTTAGCATGTTGAAGATGAAACAGATCACTAAAAATGGTAATAAATTTTGAGTGTTCTAAATAGATGTACAGAACTTAATTAAAATTACTCTTTGTTACATTCTGAACACAAATATGTACCATCAGAACCCAATATTTATGGATTTAAAAATAAAGTTCTGTGCTCTAAACTTAAATCCTTTTACACAGCCATTAACATTCTTGATTACTTATTAGTCAGAATTCTCAATTTATATAAATTAGTATTATCTGTATTGTGTGTAAAAAGCTTTGTATATTGCATGAAGAAATAAATGAATTACCCATCATAATAAAATCTAACGGTATTTTACAGAGCAGGTACATTCCAGGTATGTTTCCAAGTATTTTATATATAGCAATACCTGTATTATTACATCACTATCTTTTAACTAAAGAGATCATATTTAGTCAGTTGTCTCTGGTTTCCATACTCTAGGCAGGATTAACATAATTCACAAATAATAAATATCTGTGGACCTATTTGCAAAGAAATATAGCTTTTAAGTAGTGAAGTAGGATGATATGCCCTTTGGGTTCTGTTGCTGAATACAGAACATTATTAAAAAAAAAAAATGTCATTTAGGCCAGAAGGAGACCTCTGCTTCTCAACCTAGGGAAGGTCCCTCTTTTTTAATGCTTTTTCTTTGTTCCTTAATGAGTCTTTCAGTTCATGTTCATGAAGGAATAGCAAGACAACAGAACAGTATGAAGCATGAGTCAACAGAGACATGAAGGTATCTTTGGAGCTCTTTCTAAGATGCAGAAATTGTGAGTTTCAGATTGATAGGGGCCTCTCCAAGGTCACTGGGGAAGGCAAGGGTACACCCTGTCATCCTCAGAAGACCCATTCAAATCTCACCAACTGTTTCTTAGGTGATTCTGGTGACATTAATCTTTCACAATTTCTGCTTCTTTAATTGTACCCAAGCAAACGAAACATAGCAGCAAGCAAACTAACTTCATGACCTTAATGAGAACACTGACTAGTAATACACTTGAAAGAATCTGGTTCTGTGCTTTGTTGCATAGATGACACACACAATAAGTGCCAATTCTCCTTTGTCCTCTTTGTTTCTTTTAGTGACTCTGACTCTATCTGCTCTCCCAGACAAACAGCCTGATTGTGCTGCTACTCCTGGGACCAGACAGCCATGCTGGCAAATACTCCCTAAACGCCCAGCTGTTTCATAACAGGCCTGTTGACTCCTTACATCGTTTGCCTGCTGTGGTCATCATCACTCAGTCTAACTGCATCAGTCTTCTTAACAGTCATTAAGCGGAAACTTCTGTTGTAGATATGGTTTGTTTGATATTGGCTAGTATTAATGCAAGTGTGCCAGCAGCTTGGATCACCAAATATTTGCCACCATTGTTGGCTCGTGATCTTGACTGCTGTGCTTTGAAAACATGTGTAGTTAAATTTCTAGCAGGTGGGCATTTGCGGTTTTTCTAGTACTGTCATATGGTGAGACACCTGTATGAATCGTTGACTGGACAGAAGGAGCAATGGCTAAGAATATACTTTGCTGACTGTAATATAATCTGAAAGAAAACATTCTTTTCTTGTTTGGTATGAGTCTCTTCTGGTGTTTGATGATTTTAGAC
Organism: Sigmodon hispidus; assembly: GCA_004025045.1. Classification (NCBI taxonomy): domain Eukaryota; kingdom Metazoa; phylum Chordata; class Mammalia; order Rodentia; family Cricetidae; genus Sigmodon; species Sigmodon hispidus. The sequence goes on along the minus strand of PVIH01000708.1, from coordinate 278,626 downwards.
AGTCTGATTCTCATTTGATAGGATGATGATGCAGTTTCTGAGTTATGTTAGTAACCGATCTCTAAGAATCCACATGTGGACCTTATAACATTTTATAATAATATTTGTTTTTAGTTTGAGCTTCAGTGAAGTAAGCGTGATAAACTGAAGAGCAGCATCATGTGTAAGGGCAAAAAAAAAAAAAAGCAATAATTGTTAGATGTATTTATTGCTAATTTCCCTATATTTTAGCCATCAGTGGCACAAAAGCATATCCAATGGCAAGAATGTAGATAATAGAAGAACAGAATGATTTAAAAAGCTCCTCTCCTACGTCAAAAGATGGACAAAGGAACAGACTTGAGATATTATTACTATTATTATTGATTTCCTTGAGAAAATATAGCATGCTGTTGTCACAATATGAACAACAGTAACATAACAAGTGAGTAACTTAAAGGATCCCCTTATGTGTGCTTATGAAGGGCATTTCCACATGTAAATACTGTCCAGATGACAAATATGTGAAAACAGCATTAAATAAATCTTAATTGTTTAGAATTTGTAAACTTTACTTTCATTTCCAGAGGATTAACATCTAAGTTATAACACTACTCTTTTTTTGTTTTGTTTTGTGTTTGATTTTTCAAGGTAGGGTTTCTTTGTAGAGCCTTGGCTATCTTGGAACTTGCTCTGTATCTACCAGTCTCTGCCTCTGAGTGTTAGGATTAAAAGCATATGCCACCGGTCCTGTGTTATGATGCTCCTACTATTTACCTTGACTGGGTTCAGTTATTTTTTGGTTGCTAATAAGACAATATTTGTTGTTGTTGTTTAACGGTTTAATTAATTGTAATGTAATCAATGTAATAAAATGTTGGTGCAGGGGGCAGAATCTGTGTCTTCTATAACCTTGGCTGCATTCAAGTACACAGCATTGATTTAGAAAGTGTTAGGTACACTGATTGTACAACACTGAAGAAATACTATAAGTTGGAACAATAGCAACTAATGTAACATGACATTTTACTGTTATTAATGAACTATCATTATTATTGCATGGAATGAGAATTTAAAAAGTCTCTAGTCTCTGGTGGAATAAGGAATAGAATTACTCAGTTTAGAAGGAGGAAAGGAGTGGCTTTGGAATTTGATATCAATGCTGACTGCTTGTTCCTCTAACCCAAAGGGCTACATTCTGAGCATAATCTCCTCCTCTTTACCATCCCCCCACCCATTGCCACATATTTTGTCTGAGACTTACAGGAATTAATGAACACTTGACTCTGAGGTTTACTGGAATTTAGATATTGTGCTGTGATGTGAGGTGGCTCTCCCTATTCAGGAGTGGCAATTGGCATTGGTCACATAAGATTTTGCTCAGTGATAAGTCTCAGGAGGCTTGTCAGTGGCTTTAAATGCCTGACCTCTGGTCATAGCTTTGCAGGAAGGGCTGGGTCATTCCTTAGGAGGAATAAGAAATTTGGAAATCACAGGGTTTTTTTTTTGTGTGTGTGTGTGTGTGTGACTTCAAATTATAAAATGTGAAAGTTTCTGCTTCCTCAAAGAAATGGGTGAAAGCAGCATTTTTCTGTATTATGTCTTGGTCCGGGAGCTCATCATTTTCATTCATACTCTTGTGGCTTGGTAGTACTATGGGTCCACATCCATGCTGCTCATTCCTGTAAATGGCATGAAGTTGAATGTTGTATAAAATATAAAACACAAAGATGGATAGGACAGGTATTTACATTCAACAGTTTTTCATTTTGGAGAGTCAAGCTGAGATTGGCCCCTGTTGGCTAAGTGACAGAAGGGGATCAGGGTCCCACAGCAGCACAGCTCATGGGGACAAGGCTCAAATCTCAATAGGAACTGAGGAGAAGGTAAGCTAGTGTGGGTTCAACTTCCTAGACTTGCCAGCTCAAGTTATTCCTCTTATTAGCACAGCGTCTTTCTTTGATCATTTATGATGTCATGGAGTGCTTTTCCAGTTTTGTATGAGGACATGCATACCTTTTTAAGTACAAAGGCCATTATTTAATTGTTCAGAGACATTGACAAAACCAGTCAACATTACATGTGATAAAATGTGGGTGTGGAGTTAAAGCAAGGTAATCATATTAACAACTCTTGTTTTTCAAAACAATTAAAATGTAAGAAATGTATATGTGTATATATATATATAATACACACATATTTAAATGGAAATTTCTTTTCTGACTACACAGCTTGTGTGATGTATTGGTTATTCCCAGGCATATGAATGGAAACAAACCCCTGAGATTTTTGAATTTGATTTTTCATCATTTATGAAATGTTGAATATGCATGAAGTTCTCTTGCTGAATGTACAGATATCTGATGAGCCCTTCCCATAGGCTTGCATGCTTGGTGCCATAGGCAGATATGTGAGCCCATGTTTAGCACATGCTTCTGAATTGCCTTTGGAAGCACAGACCATTGGGAACTATTGGCAACTGACTCATTGTGAGGCCTGTTGGGCCATGTCTTGTGTAATAGGATGAATTTCCTTGCTATTTCTCATACTATGAATATAAGGTAACTGAAATATCTTGTTGTACAAATGAATTCTGGTAGTTGGAGGCTGAAAGTTAGACACACAAGAAGTGCTCACAGGCAGAGTGGTGCTGTGCCCCTGCAGTTTTCTAGGGAGTGTTCATCATCTTATCTGCCTAAGGGAGATAATCAGTTCACCTTATCTGCCTAAGGGAGGGAGATAATCAGTTCTTCCCAACCCCCTCTTCCTGAGTCTTTTCTGCCTCCTTCTCCAGGGCGGGGATGGGGAAATAGGGTTGGGGAGTCAGAGCCTGGAATAGGAGAGGAAGCTAGACCTGCTTTTGTTGACACAGTAGTTGTATAGAAAAGAGAGAGGGGGAGAGGGGGAGAGAGAGAGAGAGAGAGAGAGAGAGAGAGAGAGAGAGAGAGAGAGAGAGAGAGAGCGCTCAGGAGGTGGGAGGAGGGAAGAAGTGGAAGAAAGATGCAGCCATTATCTGCATGATTTTTTGTAAATGAATGCATATTTAATTATTTGAGAAGTCTCCAAACTGATTTCCATGATGGCTGTATGAATTTACACTGCCACCAACAGTATAACAGGGTTCCTCTTTCTCCACATCCTCTCCATCATTTGTTGGTGGACGTTCTTCTAACCAAGGTAGTCTTTCAGAGTTGTTTTAATCTGTGTTTCTCTAATGGCTAGGGATATTGAACACTTTTGAAAAATAGTTTGTTGTTGTTATTGTTTATTTGTTTTGTGTGTGTGTGTGTGTGTGTGTGTGTGTGTGTGACAAGGTTTCTATGTAATCCTGACTGTCCTAGAACTGCTTTGTAGACCAGGCTAGCCTTGATCTCACAGAGATCCACCCACTTCTGCCTTCCGGGTTTTTGGGGTGAAAAGTATTCAAGGCCATACTTCGCTTTTACTAGCCTTTTTATTTCTTTTTTGAAAAATGCTTCTTCAGATTATTTGCCTGTTTGTTGATTGGCAGCTTTATTTCTTTCGTAACTGATTTCTGCCATTTTTTGAAAACTCTGGATTTCAGCCCCTTGTCTGAAGTGTAGCTGATAGAGATTATCTCCTATTTAGTGGAGTGTCTGTTTTTTCCTATGGACTGTTTCTCTTGCTCTACAGAAACACTTCATTTTCACGTAGTCCCATCTATTGATCCTAGAGGTTAGTTTCTGGTCCATTCAGAAAGTTCTTGCCTACCTCAGTGTCTTGAAGGCTTGTAGAAATTGCAGTGCTTCTGGTTTTAAATTTAGGTCTTTGATTCACTTTGAATTAATTTTTATACAATGTGAAAGATAAAAATCTTAACTGCATTCTTCAGCAGGTGGAATTCCAGTTTTGCCTGCACTGTTTGTCAAACAGGCTTTTCCCTCAAAGTATGATTTTGCCTCCTTTGTCAAAAGTTAAGTGAGCATGGCTTTACCATTGTGTTTCCAGGCCTGGTTCTATTATTCCAGTTGGTCTTCCTGACTATGGCAGAACCAGGCTGTCTTTAGCACAATAGCTCTGTAGTATAATTTGAGGTACAACATTAAATACCTCCAGCAGTGTTCTTCCTCCTTAGGATTTTTTGGCTATTCATAGTCATTTGTGATTCCATATATATTCTTATATTGCTTTTTTAAGCCTATGAAAAACAATGTTGGAATTTTTTATAGGTATTACATTAAGTATCTAAATAAATTTTTATAGTATTGCCATTTTCTCATTGTTAATTTGCCAGTCTAGCAACACTGACAGTCTTTCTATTCTTTAGTATATTCTGTGAATTCTTTTGCCAGTATTTTGAAGTTTTCACTGTAGAAATGTTTTATTTCTTTGGTTAGATACATTGTGAAGTATTTGTTTTGTTTGGAGTTCCCTTCAATGGAATATTTTTCTTTCTCTGAGAGTGCACTGTTGGCATAAGTGAAAGCTAATTTTTCATTTAAAAAATTTACATTGATTTTTTTGTTGTTGTTTTTGTTCTGCCACTGTGTTGTGCTTATCAGTTCCATATGACTCTGCTGTTTTACTACTGGGTATATCCCAAGGAACACTATGCCCAACATAGGGCTATTTGTACCCCCATGTTTATTTCTGCTTTATTCACAGAATAAGCAGTAAAGAGTTGGATTCAGTCTGGATGTTCATCAGCAGAGCGATGGATAATGAAAATTTGGTATATTTTTTTGATCAGTTGTAGGGCATTCTACTTTGCTTTGTTTTATATCCATCTACAGTTTGGAGAAGATTAATTTAGAGAAAGTCTGTTTCTAATCAGATAGCTGTCTTTAATATGCTCTTTCCTTACTGTCTTGCATGATACTTTATCATTTATCCCTAAACTATTCTTGAGTTTGATTCTGAGTTCTCTATTAATTTCACCAAGACTCTATTATCTGAACCATATAAATAAATTTTATAATGTCTCAAAAATATATGCACAATTGTAGGATTTACTACAGAATTATAAATGTGAGTGCAGAGATTTCTCTTGTCTGTCTTTTATACTTTTGTGTTTAATTTTTGTTGTTCAATCAGCACCAAGGACAAAAACCATACACACATCAGAAGACATAAGAAAGTATACCACCCCCAGCTCCTTTCTCTTTGTTTTTAAAGCACATTTAAATATACAGAGAATACATACATATTAAACATGATGTTCAGTAAACTATTCTTTTGACTCCTATTATAGCATTTCAGAAACACATTTCTCAGTTACCCAAACATACTGAAGTCAAAGGCTATTCAGGTATACTTTACCAGCAAGAAAATTAGAGAAATGGCCATTTTCCATATGATTAAAAGTTAATTTTATTTTTATGTGTAATAAAAGTTAACTCAAAATAACTTTCTCAGATTTTGCATTATGTTGCAAATTTACTTGTGGAATGCTCTCTATCATGTGGCATAATAGAAAATACCAAGTTTATTTGTGTTAGCTGAGCTTTATCATGTGAAAGCAGGACATATGTCACAGAACTAACAGAGAAGGCCAGTGACATGATGTTGTCATACTTTGAAAACAAAACAAGCACAGGGTAAAACTTTAAAGGTTTATCTATGTTAAGAAAGTAAAAGCCAAAGCCTGCTGCCAATTCTGCTATGGTCTCACAACTTATAATAACTAAAATGAATATGCTAAGAAATTGATGTTAATATTTAGTCCTTAGACACTGTAATTTTGAATTTAAAAATTTATAAATGTATTTAACTTTGGTTTTTTGTGAGCGAGGAATAAATTGAAAAGAAACATTAAAATCCTACCCCACTTTCTACTTGGAATAGGTGAAACAGCCTTGTTCCAAAGCCACTTATTTTGTTTGTGATTAAATGGTCTAATACAATTAGTAGTTTTGTTAATTTGTATATAACTTGGGTTTGATTGCAAACTAATTTTCTTTGCTCCTAAGGAATTACTCTCTAGTCTTTGTACATGCTTCTCTCTAAGACTAACAAATTTTTCTTACTCTTTTTGGGAAGGAGAGGGTTGCAGAGAGGGGAACAATGACCAACTGAAAGCTACAGGGAACAGCCAGAAGTTTAAAATTTATCTAACTGTTTCAGAAGGTAGCATTTGTTTCATCTTTGAATCATTACCATATAATTTAAAGAAATACGTTACACATCATCTTGTATATACCTAGTGTCTGTGACTAATTTACTGTGCAGTTATTTAGAACTATATACAGTTGTTTTCTCTTTAAAAATATATTAAATACCTTATATAACACAATTTTTTTATAATTTATAATTAAATAAGATTTGATTGAAGCCCCCTTACAAACAAACAAATAAGTAAGAGGCATAGTTTCATTTTGTAGCCCTCATCAGGCTAACCTGCAATTTACCATTTAGACCAGGCTAGCCTGGAAATCACTGAGATCCTCTGATTAAAGGCCACAGCCACCAGGCCCAGCCTGGCTGTCTTTTAACTGGAAAAGAGTTGTCTTACTTACTCAGTTTGAAAATCCTACCAGTTTTCTTTATTCTTGTTCTTTTTTAGGTAGAAGCCACGAAAAGCTATGTTTTCAGGTCACTTTCAATTGCTGTATTTCTTTATTTGGTTTTGTTTGCTGAAGAGGATTAGAAATAAGGTAGGATTCATTGGCCTTTTTCTTAAGGTAGCTCCTACATGCATTGCATTTGTTCTGATGTTCCTGCATGAGCTTATTACCAGAAGTGAGGAAGACACTCAATCCTAAGGAGGGTTCTTAGTCTTCCTTAAACAGTTTGTGCTCTGACTAGTGATGATAGAAACCCGAGGAAGAATAGGTAAAGGGATGATTTTATGAATGAAGAATAATTAGTCTCTGAACACTGTCAGAATTTACCTACAGATTAAAAAGAGTAGAAATGGCACAAAGAGACAATATGAACAATCACATAGGGAACGAAATGGGAAATACATTTATAGGAAGGATGGGAGAATTGATAGTGGAAAAAAAGTGTCTGGAATTAAACAGGATTTTAACATTTTCTAAATTGTTCCATTTACCCATGTTTTGGAGGAAGGGTTGTTGTATGTTCAGATAAGCATGTCACAGGCCAGGTAGAGAAAGAGAAACAGACTTCTGTATTTTCAGACTCTGGAGATTTTAAATCAATGAGCATATAGTCCTAAGAAGGGGCTGGATTGAGAATAAAATCTCAAACATAGCCAGGCATATATGGATTACAAAAATATTTGTATTGCTTTGGTTTTCACAGCAAAATAAACTTTGGGAAATATAATACAAAATCAAATGGGTCAGTGTAATTTCAGAGAACTGTGGATTTAGTGTTCTAGAGAAGGTAAGTTTTCTGCAGATGAACTAGGTAGGTAAATAGAGAATGACAGATGCAGCTTAGGGCAGAGGGCTACCAGGGATGCTGGAGGAGAAGAGGTACACCAAGTCTTTTCACCAAGTCAAACAAATAAAAGCTTACAGGTTGTGATAATACCACCGCCTCAAAACTGATGGTAATGTTTGTGATGTGTCATAGGGACTGAAGACAGTCATTACTTGTAGTGTTAATGATAAAGCATCAGGCCCAACAGTCCTAGGAGTCTAATCACATTACAGTAATGTGACGAGCCCGGTGACAATGCGCTGAGCTGTGTGGACTGAGGTGGTGAGTTAAGCAATTGACAAACATTCACAGTTGGATGGTGGCTCAGAAAGCTTGGACAGGTCCTGTACAGTCTGGGAGTATTCTCTTCTGTGTGGTCCAATGGCCTTTTCTTCTAAAACTCAAGGCATAGCTTGGAAGTGACATTAACTAGCCTCCTTTAAAGCAGTTTTCTTCCAGAGCCTGTATTTGGAATTCTCTATAAACATTTCAGAGGCATGTATCATAGTACAGGGCAGAACCAGGAGTGCACTGACTATACCAGCCCAACTTGGCTTAAATACGACTTTAGCTAAATTCTACTCTCACTAAAATCATCATTTTGCAGAAAAGCTATTAAAATATCTTTAACTTTTAAAGTATTAAAAGATCTTGATCTTTTAAAGTATGGAGTATATATAACACATCAGATCCTGCGTCTCTTCCAATCCTCATTTTATCTACAGCAGCATTGGTACAGTTCTCTGCGTGAGCCTTGGCTCTTCTGTGTTTATTGTCTTAGTCAGTTTGAATTAGCTCTATGGGAGGAAATTTGTGGTCCTGATAAGTCTCATTATGTGCTTGAAGAAGGATGCCCTGGATGCTGATACTTTTGGATGTTGCTTTGAGGTCCAACTTGCAGCCTGAAAAGGTTCATTCTATAGCCTTTTTAAAAAACTCCTCTTGACCATTTCAACAAGAATTAAAATGCCAAATAAAGAGATCTTTCAAAAGTGTGTAAACTACCTTATATTTGTGTGGCAAGGAGGAGGATTTTCTTACTAAGGAGTAAAAATATGCATTCCGTTGGACGAGGCTCACAGTGTGAGTTTTCTGTATATGCTGTATCTAGAAACAAACTTTTTATGTGAGAAGTTAACATTTCAGATAAAAACAATGAGTTTATTTTTAGATGGAGTGATGGATACATTCTCTCATGTGTCCATGTTATTAATATGCTGAAAAATTGTAATCCCATGCTGTCACAGGAACACCAATCTGCTAGAGGAATAGACACTAAGAGACCATGACCACAGAGAGAAGATACATATATTCCCCCAAAGCATACTCATTCCCATTATATTACCCCAAATTTCTAGCTCTCATTGGATTTATTTTTTTTCATTAGTTAATAATTTTGAGATAAAAATAGACAAGCCTGCATTTGTTTAGGAATTAATGTATGTGCAAAGTGGGAGACATAAAGATTCCCTGCAATGCACAATGGGTAATTGGAAAGTACCAGGACCTGAACTCAGCATGTATAGCCTCCTGCTTACGGATTCTCAGCCTTCTGATTATTCTCATAGGACATGACATAATTTTGTGTGCTGTTCTTTAGTATGGATTATGCATAGATAGTTATAAATTTTTGTATCTTTAGGTACATAAGTAAGAACATGTATGGATGGGCATGTTTATGCACATACATGGGCTTGCATGTGGTGTAGATAGAAGTTGTGTTGGGTAGGATTTGGCTGTTTGAGGAAGTTGAGGCTACAAGGAGAACAGAAGGGCTTTAGTATCTACGTTGTGAGGGTGGGCACACACACACACACACAAATGAGTGAAATAAAAAATTTAAAACTGTTCAGGTCATCCTCACCTACATAGCAAGTTAGAGTCTAGCTCATGAAACTTTGTCTCAAAGGAAAAAAAAATCTAATTCTATTCCCTTTATACATCATTTTATAAATCAAGAACATGGTAGATTTAACTCAAATCTAAAAATCTAGCTCCGGTGAATGGCCTTTTGACTAAAATGTACTCATTAACGCATGTATATAACACTGTCAAATATTATATGAGATAAATGTTATATTAAATAACTAAAATGATATTTTCATGTTAAGTTCAATTCAAAAATCGCTGTTAACTGCACTGTCATACAATCACCATATATATATATATATATATATACTATACGTATATAAATGCTCACATACATATTTTTATATATGTAAACAAACAAGAATCAGACATATACAGACTTTCTATGTAGCCCAGGCTATGCTCACATTCATGATTCTCCTGTCTCAGCTTGTCATGTGTCAGGTAGTTGGGAACTGAGATGTTGTGTATGTACTATCATTCCCTGCATTGCCCTATTCCAGAAAGTACTGGTATCAGTTACACAGCATCCTACCCACTTCACAACTGCCCTAGTTTTCTATTCAGCTGAAAACAGGTCCTTCTCTGACCCTCAGACATACTTAACAGGACCGAGGCTGTAACTCACCAATAGAGTTTCTGTTCTACATGGATGAAACCAGTGGTTTGATCTCCAGCATATGTGCATGCCCCAAACACATGTAGAATTACATATGTACCAGATACACGTATTGAAACAATAGCGATGACTATTGAAATTCTTATTCAAAGACTAATAGGAGCACCTAGATTATATGAATATTGAGGGGGCTCGTTAACAATGTACTTTATGTCCAGATGCCCATCTGAAGCTTTATGTTACACACTAAATGAGATAGACTAGCAATTACAGACACGACCTTAATCACTCTTTCTTTTAACAGTTATTTTTAAAATCTAATTAAGACACAAACATACTTATATGAGATGACCTGGAAACTACTTTTTGAAAATCCACTGGAAAACACATAATCTATTAGTCTAACACAGAAGTTCTAAAGAAAACAGGAAGGGTCAAATTTGAGAGAGACAGGTACCAGAGAATGAAAATCAAGCTTTCTTTTTTTCCATCCTATTAAAAAGTAGTCTAAGTAGAGCATCATGAAATCAGTTTCTAGGTTGCCAATCTGTTTAAATTATGACATGATTATGATCTTATTAACAAGGACCCTTGATGCCACTGAACCTATGTGCCAGTACCTATGCCAAGCAGAGCTGCCACAGCCAACACTGCTCATATAAGTGAGCACAGGGATTGTTTATGACCATAGCAGTGCTAAGTCAAGATTGCTTTAGACTGAGGCAATCTCTAGAGAAAAGGCCTTGTGAGGCCACTGCTTGAATGTAGGGACCAGGGAGTTGCTGGAGTTGGTTTTCTCTCACCACAGTGTAGGTCAGGGAGATGGAACTAAGTTCTAAGGCCTGACCTTGAACTTTTTGTCCTCCTGTGTCTACCTCACATGCTCAGCTGTAGATGAAATAGATAAACCTCATTGAGTTATTAGGTTAATTGTTCTATAATTAAAAAAAATAATGTGGAAAATAGCACTGGGTTGATTATTGGCTATTGTAAAGAACTAGAACATTCTAGAATGTAATGTTGATCACAATTTGATTGAGATCATCTGGTCTTTGGTTTTATAAGCCATCTTCAAACCTTTTCTTCCTTTGTTCAGTTGTGTGTAGAGCACTTGTGCATATTTGGCAGTGGCTTTAGTACTGACTCTTGTTGAGGGCTTGCAGATAGTGACTTAGCTCAGAGGAACATAGGTCTATGTTATTGCAAGCAGGGCTTGCACTATCTCTGGACTCCAGTCTCCTCAGGAAGGTTGTGGTTTGTGTCCTAGGGATGGATTGTTGCTTCTGAAAGTTCACTTGGAGTGCTGGGACTTGGGAGAGGATCTCATGTTGGTTTTGATACCTACAGACTTGGGAGAGGATCTCATGTTGGTTTTGATTCCTACAGAGTCAGATCATAGGAATTCTAGACTTCAGGTTTGGCTTTTTAAAAGTTTTGATGGGTTTTTAAATTTTTACCATTTTATTTTAGTTTTCTGGGAATTAAAATATTTACTCTATTTACAGACCATATCAATATTTCTGATGTATCTTTGATTTTTTTGCATCCATCTGAATACAGGTTTATCATTTTTACCTTTACTATTCATGTGTCTGATTGCGCAGAACCCCAGATTTTAAATTAAAAGACCAACCTCCTTTTTTCCCCACACAATACCACCAGAAATCTGAGTCAGGAAGGGAGAGCGAGCTGCTTATGAGAGAGACATGGACCATGCCTCCCTCTCCGACAGGCCTGGGGGACCAATTCTTCTAGCATCTCACCCAGAGGAATAAGAAGTGTGAGGTACTCATCATTTAGCTATAAATTTATTCATTACCAAGAGCCACATCCCATTAATTTTAGGTAATTTGGTAATTCCCAGTAGCTTCTGCTGCAGCATGCAATCCCCTCAGTTTCATGTCATGTTGGTCTCCAGAGAAATGAGAACTCTATTATGTACAGAAACTCCAAAGGGCCAAACAATTTTCAGATTAACTGTGACTTAGATTCCTCATGAACTCACTCCATAAGCTCTTCCCTCTACATTTAAGCCTTAGCATAAAGGTACATCCTAAAGAAGTATAGACCAGGAGCCCCTGGGCTCTAGTAGATTCCCAGAAATTGGTGACTATAGCCCTCTCTTCCCCTACATATCTTTAATGCAGCTATTGTAGATTATATGTAATTAAGACCTAGCTGTGTTTGAGTCATACATCATGGGGGAGCTACAGTTTAATTATCATTGTGTCCAAGGACTAAGACTCTTGGCTGCCTTGACATGTATGTGGAATCCTTGATGTAGCTGATTACCTGCTGGTGTAATGACTCCAGTGAGTTAGTTCAGCCAGTGTGGGGTGGCAGCTGTCACTACTGCTTGTTCAGGACACAGGGCCCATTACAGCTCTCCCTAAAACAACCAGAAAACACTTGGGGTGGCAGAAATGAATTATTGAAGGGACAGTTTTCAACATTTTCCTCTCTCCTCAGCAGCTGCTCATCTTAGCCAGCTCATACATGTTCATTCACTGTCTACTTTTCTCTGGTTCTCTTGGCTTCTCCACAGTTGTAGAAGTGTTTCTGGGCTCTTTCCAGGTATAATTGTGTTCTTCTAGATTTGTTCTTCTGTTTGTGAAGGTCAGAAAATGAAAAATCTATTTTGCTTAGTTTTTTTGTTAGTTGGGTGGTTGTTCTGCATTAAATTAGAGAATTAGATTTGGGTGATTACTCTTACTCAAAATGAGAAAAGGTGTAATCAACAGTGATGAATGAGTTGGGGAATTAGTTTAAAGAAAATATTTAAATTTTGTTGAAAAGCACCACGTAGGGAGAGCATAATTTTTTAACATGATGGTTTATTGGTGTGCTTCTGATAGGGTACCCTCCTGAAGTACACATGTGGAGGAGTGTTTGGGCAGGCTAATTCTCTTGGGTGGCCCCTGTGCTGTTGATAGTAGATTTTTTTTGTTCGGAGTTCTGTTTATGGGGCCCTGCAGTACCTCAGTCTGTTCCCTGACCCTTAGTAGACCTTATCCGAATGATAGTGTTTCTGGATAACAGAACTTAATTGAATTGTCCATGGGAGGTTGGAGCACTTCTTAGCCTTAGGAGGATCTGCAAGCAGGGGGATGGGTATGCTAGATTTTTTTTTTTTTTGATCCTAAAAATAATTATGAGTCAGAGAAGTGCCAGTGAAGCAACTGCAAACCATTCAGAACGTCTTAGATCAGAGTGAGAATTAAGTCTCTGAGAAGGCTGGTGAGGGCTAGGTGATAGGGCAAATTTGAGAACATAGTTCTAGCCTCTGGTGAGTTACAGCCATTGAAATACAAGGACTTCCCACCATGTCAATTAATCTTCTAATTGTGGCCTGAAATAAATATTGATTTTTGGAAAAACCATGATTTTTGAAGCTCAGGTCTTAAAGCCCTGTGCTCTTGCATCTTATCCTGCAACAAAGAAATTCATTACTGTATGTAGAACAAAATAAATTTAAATGTTTTCCCCTTGCCTCTATTTTCACTATGTACTTCTGTCTGATCTTTAAGCAACAAACTATTTTTTTTTCTTGAATCTGTGTATTTTACTTTTTGTCATGTTTGTTATGCAAAATAATTTATAAATGTATTTTAAAATATAAATGAATTAGTTGATTTTAAAGTTTCCCCTTGCACAAACATATATATACACACATACTTATATATATACATATGTATACACACACACACATATATATACATTATATGGAGTTGAGTGTAGAAGCTTAAAAGAAATGGACTATACCAGGACACCTAATTTTTCTTTCTTAACCATACATTGTTTTCCTCAATAAAGTAAAGTAGTTTTTGTAAATGAAATTACCATAGAAGTAAAAAAGACATTGAACCCATTTAGATAAAACTTAGGTTTTATTATAACTTAAAATTAAATAAAACATTAAAGGTTTGAAAATTTTATTAGCTGTTTGAGTCATACAGCTGGTCTACATAGAGAGTTCAAGGACAGCCAAAGCTACACAGAGAAGCTGTCTTGAAAAACCAACCAACCAATCAAACAATCTTCCCACCCACGAAACAACCCAACAATACAAAATAAATGTATTTTCTTTATGGAAGGTTTGTGTACCTATAATCGTCACATCATTTATATATGCTGTGTGTCATTCATAGATGCTGTGTGTTATTCATATATGCTATGTGAGGTGCTGGGAGACAGGGTGTGAGCACTTCCAGCATGAGCCTCCCTGAATCCTGACAGGAGTAAGGACTTGGAAATTATCAATTAAATATGACATAGGTACAGTAGAATTGCAAGTGTATTCTGTGGTGATGTGGTGAGGTCCTTGATAGTTGGCCAGGGACTACAGGAAGTCACATAACCTCAAATGGCACAGCTTTGAAGAGGCAGTAGCCAGTACTCCTGGAAGCACAGGGGAGGAAAGCCCCGATTCTGACAAGCCCTGACAGGGAGACTTGGGAAGTGTCTCACTAAGGATCAGTGTAGATCCAGACCCTTATGAATAGTGTCTTCTAGTTTCCAGTTAGATGGTCTTTCATCTAAAAATAATATCTGATGAGAAATTCAGCCATGTCTCTACCCAAACCTCATTTTTTTGGTAAAAGTGCACAGTATTGTTAGCTCTTTTGGGAAATAATGCTTAATAAATGGAAATGACAACTAAATAAATAAATAAAAGCTAAGGGAGAGAGTCAAGGACTGCAGAGGTGTTTTGTGTCGGAGGCAGAATGTCAGTCCCTTAAGAGAGCACTAGGGAAGTAGTCTAGGCTTATGTCCTAGATAGACTTAATTCCCTAAATGTATTTTAATAAATATGGCAAATTTGTGGCTGTGGGTTTTCTTTGTTACAGATGGTTTCTTCTTCTTTTAAAGAGGGGAGACCAGAAATGTAAACTACTGAAATGGAATGATGTCTGTTTTAATAATTGATTTTTCAATATTGGATGGACAGAAGTAACAACAGTAGTATTTTTAGTTTAAGGTCATGGGACTGACTTAAAACTAAAGACTTAACATGAAACTTTAGCAAATAAGTACCTCTTTAAAATTTAAATTTTTTATTTACTATGTAAATATAGTACTTGTGAAAGCAAGGGGACATGTGTGTGGTATATGTGGTGTGTATATGTTGTGTGTATATGTGGTGTGTGTATGTTGTGTGCGTGTATTGTGTGTATTTTGTGAGTATATGGTGTGTGTGTTTTGTGTGTGTATATGTGGTGTATATGTTGTGTGCGTGTATGTTGTGTGTATGTGGTGTAATGTGTGTGTGGTATGTGCACTCTCCTATAGAGCACAAGTGCACGGGTGTTGCCTTTTTAGTACAGGTTCTAGGGATTGAAGTATCAGGTTCTCATCCTCCACTGGCAAATTCTTTCCTGAATGTACTGTCTCCCCGAGATACCACCTTCTTTATGGAGGTGTTTTTGAAAGGAAATTGTGGGAGTTTCACTACCTCAGCATCTGGCCTCTATGGGGTTGACCCATTAATACTGAGACTGAGATCTGACAGGAATATGAAGAGATGATCTGAACGTTTCCATCTGTAGTGATAAGTAGTTATGTCTATCACACATATGCTTAGTCATATTTTTACTCAGCCTTGTCAGAATCAAAGAGTTATTTATTTTTTTCTTTAAAGAAAAAAATACATATATATTGCTGTATAACAGACAATTATGTCTGAAATCCTGGCAGAGTACATAAGAAGTGTTTGCTGTTATTCCCAGTAGTCACCGAATGGCTTAGTCAGCCTCCTTCATTCTTATTACTGGAAAAAGTATCTCAGCAAGCCTGCCTATGGTGAGTCAGTGGCATTGTGGTCATATACTGATAGCTCTGTTTTCTTTTTAGGAATCACCCTCACCCTCCTGAGCCAAAACTCAGTGCTGCTGTATTCTAGTCAGTGTTTCAAAGAACCAGTGCTGAGACCTTTATTTAAATTATTAACTTTCAAATACCTCACACCATATCCACCTTGGGTGCTAAGGTGGATATGGTGTGAGTCAGGGTCCTGGGGGATTGTGAAATATATTAAGTAAATGCCTCAGCCCGGAATGAATACTGAGCCAGTAGTAGGAAATAGCATAGGGTGGGTCTAAGGTGTAAAGAAGTACTTAGGGTTGGGAGAGCTTCTCATTTATTAAAGTCAACTATCTATGTCTGTCTGTCTATATTTGTATTTTCTGTCACCATCACTCTGCTGTCTAATTGTCAAAACCTGGTTTTTAATTGTCAAACCATCAGTGTGAATCAGACAACTTCTGGTAAGAAAAGGCGTGGCTTCAATTCTGCTGTGTGTTTCTATAAACCACTCCTGCATTCTGATGCTCTCTGTTCTGCTTTCTAATTTTAAGATAGGTGGCCTAGTAATTTTTAGATGCCAATGGCCTGGTGATTTTAAACTTTGTCTTTGATATTTTACCAGTTCTCTCTCCCATTTAGACACCAGTGGCCTGGTGACTTTAAACTCTGTCTTTGGTATTTTACCAGTTCTCTCTCTCAGGATTGGCACTTTTGACTGGCAGCACGCTGTGTTGTCTAGGTGGTCCGAAGCTCTAGAGTCATCTAGAGGCTTCACAGTGAGTCATCACAAGGAGAAGAGTGCTTGGTACCAAGATGGTTGCAGATAAAGTAAACTTCTGGGCAGTCCTTGTGCTGATAGTTTTATGAAAGGAGATTCTGCAGTCTGAAAACTGATTCTCATGAAATTGTCAACTGCCATTGCCTAGGGTGACTGTGGGTATTTAAGATGCTTCATGAAGCCCTGACTATGGAGTATAAAATTTTCTGAGACCAGGAAGGTGGGAAGGAGAGAGACATCAGAGAATGCATGAAAATCTGAAAATAATATGCAGTGTGTCATGAAAAGTAGAAACCTTTGGGGTAGTTATGCTGAGAGTGTCTGGAAATTGAAATTAAAGAGCTTATGGGATCTAGTATGAAACCAATTTGCATGCTATTAACATATAACATACAGTTCACCATAAAAAATAACAAAACAAAAGAAATACTCTGGCTTTTTAGCTTGGCAGTGCCATTACATGCAGCTAATTTGTGAGACAATTGAATGGAATAGATGGACCTTCAGTTTTTTGTTTGTTTGTTTTTTGAAAACAAACAAACAAACAAAAACAAAAGGGAGGCAGGCAGCACAAGACTTTATTGAAAACCATGAATGTTTTTACTTAATTCACAATGCAGAGCCCATTTTCAGTTGATAGCAAGTTATCATTGACCCACCATTATCTTTCTCTTTGATATTTAAAGACAATGAAGCCTGTAAGTCAAGTTGAGGCAATGTTGGTCTTAAAAGCAAGACCAGTGGGACCTACAAGAGTGATCAGAAAGAATTTGATGACCTTTCATAAAGCAGGGAAGGTGTTTGTGCTCAAACACACATACAGGCACGCATGTGCACATACACACAAAGAGGGAGGTAGCTTACTTAAGAATACAGGTTTCTAAAGTTTTTTTAATAACTTGAAGTCTAATATTTGTCAACACATTTGTTATATGGCCATAAAATAGATTAAAAAAGAAATCCAACCCCCAGAAATCTAACTAATTTAATGATGAGAATTTAATGTAAAGCTTGTAAAAAGAAATCTGCTTCCCTGCCTGTGAGTCTGTGTAGGTCTATGTGTCTGTCTGTGTTCTCAGGGCCAGTGGTAAAGAAACTAAAATATCCTACATCCCTCTTTTTCCTGTTCCCTGGGCATTCTCTGCCTCTTTCACCAGTCCCTTACCCCTTCCCCTTTCTCCCAAGTTTGTCTTCAGCCTCTCTCTGCCTCTCCACTTCTCTCCCAGCTGACAGAAGGGAACAATTAGCTGAAATTTGTCCCTGAGAACTGTGGAGACCAATAAGCTTGCAACCACTTTCTAACGTCTCCGATTTTATTAATTTCCCCTCTTTTTCTAAATTCACCTCTTAACTTCATTGCATATTACCAACCTTCTTGGCTGTGTTTGTTTGTTTTGTTTTCTTGTCTTTCAAGTCAATGTTTACTTTTTTTGAGCAATCACTAGATGAAAACAAAAGGAGTTCTTGGAAAGTGAAATTTAGAGAGAAGAGGTTATAACAGAATCCTCCTTTCTCTGTGTTTGAGGATGCTCTGGCTCTCCTACATCTTGGGATTAAACTCTAAGAATCATTTTTTTTCCCCCACTAAGGAAGTGCAGTTAAGCAGCAAGACTCCAGGACAGGAAGCCGCTGACTGACCTAGCCTGGGAACCTCCTTACTGGCCATTCCAAGCCACTGGACATTTTCTTCCTAAGTGTATTGCTCATGTGCATGTGCAAACTCCTGAATTAAACTCTTCACTTATGAAATGTTATTATTGATTTGGAGTCCCAGGATTCTGGCTCTTTTTTGTAGATAATTCCAAGGCTATATAGAATCATAATTTTAGTTCGTTCTTTAAAATATGTGTTCTGCACCCCTGCAGCACATGCTTGAACTATAGATATATTAGACTTAACATTCTGATACATAACGTTTGATCAAGCCCATTCAATGTTACAGTAGAAGGCACTTACTTGTTCAATGCTGGTAAGTGGAATACTGAGGCATTAAATGCTGGGCGCCCATTCAAAAATTCCCTAAAGAGCCAGCCACTCACATTTTGTTAATTGGAAATCCAAGCCCATCAACAAATAAGCCCACATCAACTCTGCTTTCCGGAAGTTATGTTCCCTGAGTTTATACATTTCCTGAACCTTTCTAATTAAATGGCTCTGCTCACAGTAGCATGTGTGGCTGCTGCTGCCTGTGGCTCCTGGGGACATTTTACCTGGGACACATTTCTCTTTGTAGGGGTTGGCTATCCCCATCTCTTTTTCACTGTTGAAATCTTTGAAATTTGCAATTTCAGTAAGTGCTGCAGATCCACAAAGGCATCATTTGGAGAATATAATCAAAATCAACTCTCCACCACAAAGATTCTTTTTTACAAATATGCATAGAGAGACTCTGTTTTGATTTATTTTTTTATGAACTAAATGGAATCCTAATTTAAGACAAATTGGAAAGATAAAATGTAACATTCTTTTTTGCATAGATTTTTTAAAGCAAGCTGCTGCTTAGTTTGTTTTTGAATTTCCATGTCTCAGATGGTAATGGATAAATATACATATATAATCCAATTTGATTACTATATAATAATTTTCATAAATGCTTCAGATGCCACATGTTCAGTATTTATGCTTGTGAGTTATAATCCAGTTCTTACAAAGCTTCCCTTCCATTACATTTCAATAATTCTCATTTAGAAATGGTCAGAGTTTACAATGCTGTCCACTTCTGTAAATACCTCATGAAGAAGAGTCATCTGATTGCAAAGCAAACCTCCTGTTTGGATGGCTGGAAAGTTTATTTCTATTTTGAGTTTTTTGAACCTCAAGTGTTTTAATTACTTGTCTTCTCTGATGAAGAATTCACACTCATTTAATTTTTTTTCTTTTGCCACATCACATTTTTTCTGTGTTGTATCTCAACCTTACTCAAGCACAGCTTGACAGCTGGAGACATTGAAGAGAAGGCCTTTGGGTAGATGCTACAAGGAGAGGCAAGTGAGGCCACTGAGCTCTACTGACCCTCAGTAGGACTGAGCGTGAGAAGTTAAATTATGTATTTGTTCTGTGCTTTAGAGCAGTCTCCTAGTTAATCCAGCAAACACTTCTTGCATGATTTTCTGTCTGCAAGATATTAAGTGATATACACATTGTCTTCTTATAATATTCAGTGAAGAAAGAATCATATTTGGGGCACAGTTGCATTTCCCTATATTAATATTACATAATCCTTCATATTTATTAAGGGGAAAGCAACAGATCCTAGGAGGAAAGGATTCATCAGACAGAAGGAAGATTCAATTGAATTTTAAATTAACAATAAACCAGTGACTTCTAAAGATGATCAGCATTTATTTCCTAAAATATATTTAATTATAGTGTTTTTCATTATCATATAGGCATGTTGTCTTTTTTAAATGCTATAATCTATTCCATGTACATATGCATTAATGTACACACTTGCATTCTATTATCCCTATAGACACCTGTGATTCCAACATAGAACTATATTGTATTGTTGAAGTACTTATTTAAATTAGAGCTTGCCTGATTTTAGAAAGAGCTGTAAAATTTGTACATGAAGTGCCATCTGTATCTTCTTGGGGCCGGATCACCCAGATTTTATGAGCACTTGCTGTTCTTATAAGGTACCCATCACCTTTATCAGGTGGCTGACAACTGCCTGACTTTGAAGCTCTTTGGGACCCAGTATGCTCTAACTCCCAAGGGTACTTGCACACATGAGGACAGACATTCACATGTACATATACTAAAAATAATGAAACCTTCTCTTGAATGATGGGCAGGCTTCAGTGACAAGTGTTTTTTTTTTCTTCTTTGCCTGAGATGATGTTGTTTTACCTTTTATTTGAAATGATGGTTTGTGTCATCAGTGTTTCTTCTTTTCATGAAAGACTGATGTCTACTGTACAGGGGACTGCCTTATTCATAGAGAAGAATCACAGATCTGGGGGACTTTCTAGGTAGGAATATGTTTTGCAGTCCTTACATGAAGAACAGTGCATTCTCGTCCAACAATATGTTTGTTTTTACCCAGAAAAAGATTTCTTGTAATAATGTCTATGTGAAAGCAGGGCCTCAGCAGATGCCAAGTTCTAAGAGGCTGACATTTCAAGCACACAGCTGTGCAGCTGGAACTTGAGCTCAGTGGCACTCCAGCTGATTCATTTACTGTTAGAACTTGGTTTGCCTTTGACTGTGGTGGGAAGAGTCTCCATGGAGACTCATTTATGTAGTTGGTGCTTCTATATCAGCAGTCTGCATCTCCTACTTTGGTCCTTCATATTAGCAGTGCACATTGCCACTTGATGCAATCTCTAGGCGGTTTCAAGCCATCCTTGCATCACATGCTTTCTTGCAGCTGTAGTATTAGGGTTGCAGGAGGTGCTACCCTATTTATTATTTTTACTACATTGGGATTTGCCCAGGCACTCTATGTGATAATAACAAGTGCAAATGAAGGACTGGAACATTTATATGTGGCTACTTATGCCTATGGTGTGAGAGTGTGTGTGTGTGTGTGTGTGTGTGTGTGTGTGTGTGTGTACACAATGATGGGGAACTAGCAAATGTTACAAGAAGCCTGAGATATCACAAATTCATAAATGGGTGTTTGGCAGAGCAGGGTGTGCCCAATTCCATTTTATCACTCACATTCAAATCTTTTAAAGCTTAGAATCTAAAGTCATACACTTTTCATATACCAGAAGAATATTACTTTAATATTATATTTTCAGAATTTCAGGTATTTTAACATCAAAACATGGCCATCTTATGTAGCATTGTTAAATTTCCACAAACTTTCAAAGCAAGTATGGATTTTCTAATTCTCATTACTATTTTTCCCCTTTATTTTAGCTTGATCAGTAAAACATCTTTGCTTTAAGTGTTGAATTTCTCATTTTTTTTGCAGCCTTTTTTGAATCTGCATCTATAACATGTTTTAGAAAAGAAAAGAGAAAGTCCCTGTTTTCGTTTTAGCCCTTTGCTATAATACTGATGACTTTTTAAAACATTTTTTTATTTCATGAGTGTGTTCCAGTGTAAGTACATGTCATGTGCCTGTGAGGGCTCACAGAGGCCAGAAAAGGGTGTCAGATGCCCTGAAGCTGGGTTACTGATAGTTGTTAGTTCCCAGATGTGGGTTTTGGGATCTGAACTTGGGTCCTCTGGAATTTCAGGAAGAGCTCTTACCACTGAGCTGTCTTCTTAACCCACCATGTGCTTTATATATAAACAGCACAAACATCATTTTTAGTTTTTCCATTTTAAATCTCTCATAGCAGACTAAATGTGCATATTTTATATTTTTGAAATAAACTTGTATATAACCAATGTCAAATTTACTGTGTTATTTAAGAGCGAGTAAATTCTTTGAGACAGGAATTCTACATTTGAACTATTGGGCTTTATAATGAATTGAATAATTTTTAGGTAACTATGGCTTGCAGAGGTGTTTATGAGCAGCATGCTATATAAGCAGCTGTTTTGTGAAGTTCTGTTAAAAATTGCATTCCTTGCAGTATGGCGGTTTCTCAGAAAACTGTAAATCAATCTTCCCAAGGATCCAGCAATACCACTCTTAGTCAAATACCCTAAAGACACACATTCACACGCCAAAAGCATTAGCTCAAGGATGTTCATACCAGCGTTATTGTAATAGCAAGAACCTGGAAACAACCCAGATGCCCCTCAACTGAAGAATGGATTAACAAACTGTGGTACATCTACCCAGTGGAGTACTACTCAGCAGTAAGAAAAAATGATATCCTAAAATTTGCAGGCAAATGGATGGATATGGAGAATATCCTCCTGAGCAAGGTATCACAATCTCAGAAAGAGAAACGTGATGTACTCACTCATTAGTGGACTTTAAAAAAAAAAAATAGAAAGAAAGAAATGTCATTGTACACAAGAACTCAAGGCTAGAATATAGCTAAATGACACAATGCCTCACTTCTGAATTGATGTTCTCTAGCAGAGGTGTGGGTAAGAAAAGACTTGTTTTCTTTAAGGGTCTGGCCACAGGGAATTTAATTATGCTCCAGTAAGTAAATGAGCAGCATGAAGGGGCGATTTTGTAAATGGTGAGATCGTAAGAGTGGGCATGATTCTGAGAGGTCTGATATCTGAGTTTGATGGGGTGCATGATGTATAAACACCAAATTTTTTATATATATAATATATATATATATATATATATATATAAAGAAAAAAGAAAAAATTGCATTTTTTAATTTTTGGAGCACACATTCATTGAGCAACTTTAAAATTATGTTTATTTCTTTGTGTGTTTTAATTTGGGAATCAGCACATGCGTTGATATGTTCTCAAAAGCCAGAAGAGGGCCCTGGATCCTCTGAAGGTGGTGATATACATTGTCAACATTTTTTTCTGGAAATTAAACTCTGGTCCTCTGTAAGGGTTGTACTTCCCCTTAGCTATGGTATAATATCTCATTCCCTTTGAAACCCACAGTCATTTTTATATAAGCTACTCATTATACAGCACTAAGCATATTCAAGAAAAATATTTCTGTCCTTGTGTGTTTTGCATTCTGGTGGAGACATGACAGGAAAACATGGGATACAATCTATGGTACCTCACCTAGGGAGTTTGGGGAATGAAGTAGCAGTAGAAATATAGATGGGTAAGTGTGCACCTTAAAATAAAGTTGTAGGGAAGATGCTGAAGATGTCAGGGAAGCAGCATTTGTACGAACGTGGAGGAGATAAGGGAGCATGTTCCAGCTTCCAGGAGGACAGGTTGCTCCTGCTGCAGCAAGACTGCAGCTCTTAAGAGCATTATATTCCTCAGAGTGCAGAGTGGGGTTGGCTGGTGCAGAGGGATTAGGTTGGCGTTCCAGGAGGAGACAAAGTTAGAGGCTGTGTGGCTGTGAAGCTGTTGAGAGGCTTAAGCAGCAAGACTTACTGGAAATGTCCTTATAATCTCTAGCCGTGCTTGGTTCAATGCTATTTCTTCTTATTATAATGTTGCATTGACTTCTTTGTTTCGACACACGTTTTTGTACTTAGAATATTGTGTTTCGATCACCTTGATGCTTTTCATAGTCATCCTTTAGGTTCTCAACACACAGGAGCTGTGTGCTAGTGTAGGCAGACATGACTTCCGACTGCCTGGTCTTAGTTGCATTTTCACAATGGAAACTCAAGATGAGATTGTAAAAATTATCACTTTTAAAGAAAATTTTGAGACAAGTAAATGTCCTTGTCTTGTCTGTCAGACAAAAATAGGTATGCAGAGAGTAAACCGTTAAGGGGAATTGCTAACATTTTCCTGGAGTGGGAAAGGCGGGGGGGGGGGGGGGAAAGGAAGATAAGTAGGAAAAAAAAAAAACAAGCCAATCCCTGACCTAAACCTAATCACCAAAGAAAAGAGCAGATCCCTCAAACACCAAAAACAGATGCTTGGCTTCTAGGAAAAAGCAAAACAAAACAAAAAAAAAAAAAAAAAAACCAAAAAACCCAAACCAAACCAACCAACCAACCAAATAAATAAATAAATAAATAAAAGCCAAAAACTCAGGTGATAAGGACCTAAAATTAGGAATAGTGATTGCAATGTCTGGTTTGTCCACACCAGGACATTCCTGATTTGTGCTTGTTTTCACAGGGTGACTATTAGCAGCCACCTTTTCAGACAATACATCTGTGGCCACCTAGCATGTGAATCCATCTATTCTTTGTATCTTTTCTATTGCCCGAAACCATTTCAGGTTTGGGACCTGTGCAATTTGTGTCTGATAAATTACTGTATGTGTTCCTTTCATATTGATACAGCTGTAGAACTTTTTCCTCACCTGGATGTTTTTATATCTCCAACTGTAGTATGAAGAAACTGGAGATTGTCTACTTTCTGACTGGTCCCAATGACTGTACCCTTTTCATTTTTTGGAATATTTATATTGTATTTTCTTTTCTCTAGCATTTCTGTATGTGAAGTACAAAGCATTTTAGATAACACTGTATCAGATAACGTTTTGTGGAATCATACATCAAGATTATATATACTTTATGCTTTTAAATTTTATTATGTAATTTATTGTAAATGGCATTGTGTTATGTAAGAACACTTAAAGTATATGTTGTGTTGAACATATTCCCTCAAAATTATATCTTTATGTGTTACATAAAAGCATTAGTGATTTTGGGCTTGGAGAGGCTTCAGTGGGTAAGAACACTTGCCATGTAAGTATGAGGACAGGAGCTGGGTCCCAGCACTCACATAAAAAGCTAAGACTGACCACACACACTCCTGTCTGCTCAGTGCTGTGGACAGAGGAGGCAAGAGGATTCCTAGGACTTGCTGGCTGCCAGCCAAGCAAGCTTCATGGTCTGTAAATGACTATCTCAAAGGAATGTAGCAGAGTGTGACCAAGTAGGACACCTGATTTTTCTCTGTTCTGCACACACACACACACACACACACACACACACACACACACACACACACAAATTCACACATCAAGCATCAGCTTTTTTTGTTTGTTTTTTGGAGATTACAGGGAAAAGCAATAGTTCCAGTTTAAAGGAGTTCTCTGTAAAAGTTGCTTTCTAACTTCTTGCTAACCAAGCACCTCAACCTGAAACATAAGTACACTGTAAATATTCCTGTGGTGTCATTATGGATGTTCAACTATGGACAAGACTTCACTCGGAATCTTGTTTTCTCTGTTAATTGACATTTACCCTGTCTGGGCCTTGAGGCTCTCTCTCTTAAATTAAGTCACCAGGCGGTTGCACAGACCCAGTGAGCTAATAAGTTTGATAGAATTTAATAAATTATAATTTTATATAAACCCAAGGTAGTATTAAGTAAACGAAAATGAGGAAAGCCCTTTTAAGTGAGTTACATTTCTTTCCTAAGGAAATTCTTAGCTAGGAAGCTAATCACCTCTTTCCCCAAGAGAATGAATTAGCTAATTATAAAGGGAGAGTCAGGGTCAAATCTAAGCCAATCTTTCCATTAGCCTAGGAGAATACTGGCTTTATCATTTGCATGGGGGAGTGTAGGAATTGCAGCGAACACTGTGATTGGGTTTGAAATAACACTGGAAAAGATAATCAGGTTTCCATCTGTGCTGTTGGAAGACAGAAAGGGTGCCCTTCCCTTCTCTCTCAGTTCCTCTTACATAGAGCTAGGAGAAAAGAAGAAGCTAACCTATCATATGATGTTGTGTGGAGGAGCTGAGAGACAAAGGCTGAATTGACTGACTGGCACAGCATTGTTCCAGGGTTTTTTTTTGTTGTTGTTTGTTTTATTTTTTTTTCCCCTAAAAACACTTTTATTTATTTATTTACTTATTTGCCTTGGTGTTTGCCTGCAACTGAAACTACAGACAGTTGTGAGCTGCCATGTGGGTGCTGGGAATCGAACCCGGGTCCTCTGGAAGAGCAGATGGTGCTCTTAACCACTGAGCCATCTCTCCAGGTGTGTTTTTAAGATGTGCTTCAGTTAGTTGAAGATTTTAGACACTGGCTTGAGTGTTGAGGTCTGAAGGAATTCTGTCTGTGTTGATGTGCTTCTCATGGGTAGTTTTTGAAACCAGAGGGCCTCTTCTCTCATAGTAAGAAAAAGCGGTGGAAAGAAGAAAAATCAAAGGGAAGTGAAGCTCTGGGATAAGCTGTGGGGTGGGATCTCAGCATGATTCACTATAGTTTGGGGATTAAGCTGGACCTGGTGGTACAGGCACTGGCAGTAGTTTTGGTAAGGACCTCATTCTCCTTGGCACATGTTTAGCAGAATAAAGAAACAAGTCCTCAACAGATAATGATGTGTGGTTCCCCAATAGTCCCCTTTCAGATTATGTTGTATGGTTCCCCAATAGTCCCCTTTCAGATTATGTATCACTGAACCAAACAAAGAGGATGTCATCTTTGATTTCAAAAGAACAGTTCAAAGTAGCGATGTGCATCTTCCCATATTTGCTAAAGTAACAGTGAAGAAGAGATCAATAATTTTTCAAGGGAGTTAAAAAATTGTAGTTAATGATATGACAATTTAAAGTATTTTCAGGGGGCTGGAGAGATGGCTCAGAGGTTAAGAGTACTGTCTGCTCTTCCAGAGGACCCGGGTTCGATTCCCAGCACCCACATGGCAGCTAACAACTGTCTGTAGTTCCAGGCAAACACCAAGGCAAATAAATAAATAAATAAAAATGTTTAAATAAATAAATAAAAGTAAAAAAAATTTAAAGTATTTTCAGAATTCATTTCTAGTCATTTGCAAATCCTTCACCGAGTATGGGGTACTGTATGTTTGTAAAAAGGAATAAGAAAAATAAAGCAGACCAAGTTGTTAAAGAAAACAGAAGCAAATTAAAGTCAATTTGGGTTTCTCCTGCACTTAGGTGTCTCCACGTTTAAATTGTTTGTTAGATTGGGTGGGAGTGCAGTCTAGAAGAGACATGTGAGTGTTCACTTGCCATGCTTAGCAGGTCATGTTGTAGTGCTGGCCAAAAGCTGTGCTCTGTCCTTAAGAGTTAGGTAGCTGGTAGTGCTCTGCACTGTTTTCATAGAGTATGCACATTTTGGAGCTGCAGGGGGCATTCTGCTTACATTACCTATTGTCCTGCTGCAGTCATTCCTACCTATACATGTTGGATAACACTAAAAGTGCTTTACTGATGTGCCCCTGCCGATGTTGGACTTGTTTTATGGAGTGTTCTAGAACAGTGTCTATGAGATTTACAGTTCCAACCTGAATTTTGAGGATTTTCTTTTCTTTGTTTTAATTTTGTGCATGAAAATAATTAGAATGCCTTTTAGTTTTTAAAAATAGAAACTTTTTTTGACAACAACAACCAAAGCACCCACTTGGAATTCTGTAACCTATGATATGTCAGATGGGATGAAATTAGAAGCCTTTAATATTTATGAAAATATAATTTGCCAATGAGATAAATAGGAAAAACTAATTTCATACTTTTATTCACATTTATACTATGGACCTGACACATCTTTATGTAATTTCACAACTCCCCTGACAGAGGCACTCTAGGGGCTGACCCATAGAGAGCTCATCACCCCTTGACATTTTATTGAATGTACAATCTGGATTAATAGTTTCCATCTATTGGTCAATCATGGACAATGGATGGGAAATGATTTACAAAAACAAACCATTTCATAGCAGAATTAGAAGGCTTTCTCTTATCAAAGCACAATTTGAATGTTTTTGCTTAGAAATTGCTCAAATCTTTGTCTCTTTAAATAAAAATTTATGTTCCTTTCATTTCTGCCCAAGATTGATATATAATTATTTTGGAGTCAAATACTTGGGACTTTTTACTGTTACAGATAGGGTGATCTGCTTCATCTGAAGTAGAGATTGAAGACAAAAGTACTTCTTCCTTTATTACAAAAATATTTATAATGTGGCCTTAAAGATAGAAAGTTAATCTTGTTGAAGTGGCATACCTGCTATAATTTAGTGAGTGATTTTTGTATGTGAACATACAAATAACTGATAATCAGTGTGTAATATAGACCTTGGGTAGCATACCTTCCTTGTATGAGCTGAGAAGACAAGGAAGAAAAATAACCAATATGTATCTTTTCATTCTCCTGTAGATTCATTATTTTCTTTTTCTGTTGCTTTGGTAAACTATCATGGACAAAAACAATTTAGAGGAGAAAGGCTTTATTTTCTCTTACAGTTATGGAGGGACGGAGTCCATGATGGCTGAAAAAGCAAGAGTGCATGCAGGGAAAGTTTGGTGGCTGGCAGTCACTGGAAGCATAGAGCTCACATTTCATCCCTTAAGGGAAGGTGGGGTGGGGAGGGGGAGCGGGTAGAGAATGGACACAAGTGGAGGTGGACTGTAATACCTCATAGCCCTCCCCAATAGGTGTACCTCTTACAGCAAGGCTCCACTCCCAAAGGTTCTTAACTTTCCCAATAGCTCCACCAATAGGAAACGTGATGAAATATATGAGATTGGGATACATTTCTCATTCAAACCACTGCAGCTTGTAAAACTAAAATGAATAATTCATCTAAGAAAAGATTTGCTTAATCCCTCAGATAAATTATTTTCCTTTGAGCATCAGAAAATCTAACTGGCTTTTAATGAAAGGCCCTGCTCCCTCACTGGGATGAGCCCAAGATTTTCTTGAAGAAAATTGACTCTTAGGAAATCCATTTAATAAATAGGTTATATAACTTAATAGATTAAAATGAAAGTAGAAATGTTTCTGAATGGGTTATTTTTACCTTTTTCATTTGCTTATTGTTTTCATAAAAAATAAGCTAGAGGTGAGCAATCCAAAACTCACCCCCCAAATATGTTAATTGTGAGTATAAATCACTGGGTGTCTGTAATACCATTTTAAGAAATTATCTTCTGAAATGGTCTCAGAGTATTTGAACATGGAAATCTGCTGCAATGGAATTCTGGCTTCCAGTGGATATAAACATTCCCATGTATTTGGAACTCAGCCACTTAGCTGGCAGGGAACCATGTTTTCTTCCCAAGTGCCATTGTCACTGTTATACTCAGGACAGTGCCTTCCCATTTTATGATTGTAATGAAAACATGGTAATGATTATTTATTTGTTATTTATTATTTATTAAGGTGTTTGTGTGAAATATGTATTGATATAATATTGAACTTTAGGGCAATTTGAGAGGGTCGTGTTGCTTTATGCAGTGACTGCGGTGTTTTTTTTTTGTTTTTTTTTTTTTTACTGTGAGGAACAAACAGGGCACAGAGGCAATGTGTAACTAACTAGTCTTAGAGGGGGCTGGCCATACCCTCTACAGGGGTCTTTAAGATCTAAAGACCACACCTCTATATGTAGGTGAGTAATGCCTGATCCTCACTACATCATAATTTATTTAGCAGCCTATCTGGGGATAAGGACTGTGTGGTATGTATTGGATATCTATTTTATTCTAAGGATGCTTTCAAAGAAAAATCAGGTTTTGGCTAGTGAATTTTATTGTTCAGCATGGCTGGTTTAGTATAGTAAATTTCACCTTTGAAATTGTATGTGTGCCTGAGTGTGTGTTTGCGTTAAGATTTTGGGAATTTCTTTTAGGAGCTCAGTTGCGATTGCTCTTAACTTAGTGTTTGTCATTATGGGTATAAAATGGCATTGCATAGTTTGGATTTTTTAACTTTCCTCTCTACCCTTTGCTCCTCCACATTATTAATAGATTTTCAAATGACTAAATAAATGTTGTTCTTGTTATATGTCATGGTCAAATATTTAGGAAAATTGTAGTATACTGCCATAAAATGAACCTCCCCCATTTTATGTGTGTGTATATGTATTTTGGCATGTGTGTTGCACACACACACACACACACACACACACACACACACACACACACTAGCTTTGCAAGCCAGAAGACAATTTTGAGCATTGTTCCCCCATCACTGTCTACCTTGAATCTTTTTGTCTAATTTGGTCTCTTGATGACCAAGAGTCTAAGATGGTTGAACAGCAAGCCTCAGAGATCTTATCTTTATGAGTTCTGGAGTTTTTAGAACTTGCCACCAGGACTGACTTTCCCCCATGTGTTCTGGAGTCTAACTAGGGTCCTTCATCTTGCAAAGCAAATACCATGCCAACTGAACTACCTCCGCAACCCATTCTAGTGTGTTACACCTCACAGTGTAGCTCAGGTCCTCAACCCTACACTTTACTGTATCTCAGACTCTTAAGACTTAGAGCAAAGTACAATTTGTTCATATTGACTCAAGTCACATAGCTCAAAGGAAGATACACAATAGGCAGATACTCATGCTTTTTGAATGAGCAAATTTAAATTATCAGGTTTAAGCAAAAGGAACATGAATATATTTGTGGCATGAAGGAACTCAGAGATGTCCAGGAAGAATGATGAGAACAAATTGATGGTAGAGAGAATTCTTTATCGGTTTCAGATTGGTTTTATAATTTAGTTCTTTTCTTTTTAAATCCAGCCTCAGTATATTATTATTTTTCTTTTAATTATCTATATGTATGTCTATCTATCATCTGCTATCTGTCTGTCTGTGTGTCTGTCTATCTATCTGTCTTTGTCTGTCCACCTGCCTGCCATTCTGTCTACCTACCATCCATTTATTTATCTAATCTATCTTTTACATTTCTTTAACTTTTCCTGCCCCTGTTGCTCTGCCATTTTCTTTTTTATTTTATTTTATTTATAGATTCCTAATAAACCTGATAGAAGGAGAAGTCAAGGTCTTACCATGTAGCCTTGGGTGGCCTAGAAGTTGCTAGCTGAAGGCTAACATCACCAAGATTTGGCAAAAACAAGAATGGGGTCAAAGGAATCAATCCCAGGACCTTTGGATGAGTGTCTTTCCCGCCCCTACCCCTTTGCTGCTTATTCCACTGGGATTCTCCCTCTCCCATCCCATGGCTGTTCTCATCACTGGTCTCCTGCTATTTTTGTCCCTGTCTTACTGGGATGATGGGTGAGCTGCACTTTCCACTGTTATGCACAGTTTTTTTTTTTTTCCTGTGCTTTTTCTAAATCAATTGTTTCCAGAAAAGAATTTAAACTCAGTAGTTAGCATTCAATCTTCCCAATGTTGATGGGAAGTTGACCTTATACTATCACGCACTGTTACAAAATCTGGGTGTAACTTTTTTTTTTTTTTTTAAATGAAGGGGGAAATTAAACAATGACAGGGGAGTGCATGCTTCAGCTTTTCCACAGTTCAATTCCAAACTTGATTTTTCCAAATGGAAAAAAAAAGAGTAATTCAATAATACAGTGCAGGTTTTTCCTTGGTTAATATAAACTAAGGAATCTTTGATAATAAAATTGAGTCACTTTTTGATCTATTATTTGTATTGGTGGGATCTGTGGGGGTAAAGGCTTGGTCTTTGGCAATATTATTATTATTTTTTTCCTGAGGATAAAGAAAACATGAATATATTTTCACGACTCCACTGCAGCCTTTTCCTCCTCAGCTTTTCTTTGTTTCCCAGAATGCTCTTCTGTCTTTGTCATGTGTTTCTTTTTTTTCTTTTCCTTCTATCAGATTTATCAAGAATATATTCTATTCCATGCTGGCTTTTCTATGTCCATTTATTTCCCAAAAGTTCTGGGAAGTAGACAGGAGTGATGATCCATGCTGTTTCCAGTTGCCTAGTCTTTGTTCATGCTTGGATCCTTGAGCATCACTCAGGACCTCTGTCTGAGTGTTCACCTGTGCAGAAAGTACCAGGACGGGTGTATTCTGTAGAAATAGGATTGTGATGTTTTGATCTCATCCAGTTGCTTGGTACAGTATACACCTTGTGTATACAGATGGCTGTGCCTATACTAGTTACTGATCTCTGACATGTTGCCAGGAATACCCATGTAGCTGTTAAACAGTGGACATGACAGTTTACTTCTAGTGAAAACATGATACTCCTGTGCTTCTAATACTTTCAAAATGGAAGGGCCTGTTTCTTCCCTTACCATATCAGGAGATCAGAGGGGAATCTGTGATGCTAAGCAAATTTGTCCAGTTAAGTGGCAGCTTCTGGATTCTGGCAAGTTCCCTGCTAACTTGTCATTCTATGTAAACAGTATGCCATGCTATTCCTTCTACTTTCCATGTAAAGAGAGTTATGTGTGATAGTATGAAATTTTAATATGCTTTGGAAAGCTATTTAGAGCACTGATTTATTTAATAGCATAGGTCGTTTAGCGTGGTATAGCAGATGGAATTGAGTTGATGTCCCTGTCTGCACACCTAAACTCTGTCACTTATTGTCGCTGTGAAACCGGAAGAGGTGTTTAACTTTGCTTTCTTAGCCTGACAAATGGCTAAGTAGTGTTTCCAAATGTGAAGCTATGTGTGATGCTCTGCAACTATTAAACTGAGATGCCTTTCTTTTTCAGCATTCACACTTAAGCTAAGGATTCAGTTCTTAAACCTGTGTTTTTCTCAGAGTTTTTTTTTTTTTCCTTGTCTTTATATTTTTGTTAGTTGCTCTCCTTTGACATGAACGTTTAAGGCTTCAATAGGTATTTTCTGTCTGTCAGCTTAGTTTGATGCAGATATTCTGAGTCTGTGCTGGGTAGTTGGTCCTCTCCTGGGTAGGCTTTACATCTCTCAGCCCCTTCTCTGCTCTTTTGGATGCTTAGTGTTGCAACTTTTACTTTAAATGCATCATGTTTTATTTCTAAATTTTTGCTAGATGACACTTATCTTTTGTTACAATCTATTAAGGTATATGACACTTTGAATCTAGGTTTTAAGTATTTTAGAACAGATTCTGTATTCAACATTTGCCTTAGTGCAATCTGCATAATCTTCATCTACTTAGGAATTTAAAAATACTTAAAAGCAACTGACGTGAATTGGTTTTAGTTATAAGTAACATTGGGGTTGGAATGGTGACAAAATCTTAGTCCCAAACACACATAACTGAACCTTCATTTCCTTTCATAGAGGAAATGCCAAGGGAAAGAAAAAATGTTTGAACCATAACAAATTCAGAAAACATTGTTTTGCTTAATAGGAAGCTGGAAGATTAGGAATCTTGGAAGAAACATTTATTGATTCACTTTCTAGAATTAGCACCGAGGGATTATGTTAAATAAATATAATGCATAAAGGTCAAAACATTAGCACCTTGCACAATTACATATGTTTTTTTTTTGTGTGTGTGTGTGTGAGTGCATGTGTACCTGTGTGCTCACTCAGGCTCACTTACATTTGTGAGTGCAGGAGCACCTGAACCAACATCTGATAGGGCTAACTGTCAGAGGACAATCTCAGATGTCAGACTTTCCTTCTTCAGTGAGACAGTGTTTTGTTTGTACATATGCTAGACTAGCTGGCTTGTGACCTTGGTGTTCTTCTGTCTAATGTTTTTTTGGGGTTCCAGAGACTCATTACTGAAGCCAACAGTTACAAGGGTCTGGAAGACTCACTCAGTTACTTTCAATTGCATCTCAAATCCATCAGCCAGTGAGCCACCTCCCTATGTGAACATTCACATTTCTTAAACAAGTCTATACTCTTTTCTTGTTTGATTTTTTTTCTTGGCTAGTTAAACTGTTTTGGGGTTACAGAATTATTAAGACAAAATATTCTCTTTCTAGTTTGAGTACTAACAGGGCATTTTTATGTTGCTGTTTATGTTGTTAGCTGCAGATGTTGTTTGAGTTTCACATTGATTAAATGACTTTTCAACAGTTATCCATCTCACTGAAATTAACCCCAGGTGAAGCAGTATGGGTGTGTGTCCAGTCAGGGTGTCTGTGTCAGTCTTTGAGTTTTTGTGTCATCAGAGCTTATCAAATGAGGCACTTGAAGCAAAGTTTGGCACTTGGCATGTGTTTTGTTTTGTTTTTCAAAGGGACTGACTTTAGTGTATAGTCCTGCCAGTAAACCTATTGTAAATGAACTCTCAGAATGCATCACTCTGAGACTAGGTGGTGTCACACCTCATGTTACCTTGCTATGGAGGATTAGAATTCTATAGTTTGTTCTAAAATTTTGTTTACCTAAATAGGCAGGACAAGATTTCCCTCTCAGTTCTGAGAGTCAGAGTCTCTTCCCAGGTACAGAGCATCTCGGGATGTTGGCCCCTGATGATTCCTGATGTTTTCCTACTGAATTACAACACAGAAAGATGCTACCTTTTTTTTTTTTTTAATTTTTTTTGGTGTGTATGTGTCTGTGTCAGTTTGGTCTCACTTTATCGACTCTGTTGATTTCTAGTAGTAAACTTTTAAACACTTCACAGCACTTAGTGTATGACAGGTGTTGTTCTAAGTTGTTTCATGATCTTCATTCTTAGTCAGTTTTGACAAAACCTTCATGTTATTATAATCCCTGGTTCACAGATAGGAAAATTTTTTGATTCAGATGAATTGCCTAGCTGCAAGGAGATTTGAACTCAGATCCTGGGTGTTTTGAAGCCTTATGACAAAAATACTCATATGGTCTGCATAATGAAAGACCTCAGTTTCTTGTTGGAGAGAAGTCTGCTGTAATTAATGGAGCCTCTGTATGACTTTTTCTAGTTAAGATTTGGAAGGTTGGCCTGGCCCCCTGAGCACAGATGGAGAAGGATGGAAAGACAGGAGGTGCCTGTGGCTACTGCAGTTTTATCAAGGTCAAAAACCCCAAAGAATTTCTTCATTTTTAACTAGTCTTTGAAAGATAAAAGCAACTGCCTCTAACAGCCTTCACTTTGAAGGTGCCATTTGAGTATTTTCAGCTTGGACCTGGTGGTTATCTACATGTACATGGGCACTGAGTTGTCTTATATGGAATATAATAAATTCATTTCTTCAGCTATGGAATATTGAGCATTGCTACTTATCACATGAAAGCATTTCACAAGTGTAAACTGTGCATGGATATTGTCCTAATGGTCAGTTGTATTGAAGCTGGAATTGTTATAGTCATATATTGGTTTTTGTTTCTCTTGCCCATCTATGGCATCACCAAGGCAACCAGGGTAGTTTGAAGAGAAATCAGAGGTCAAGAAGTTACATTATGTTCTATTAAATTGTTAGGGTTTTAAAAATACCACATGTTACTTTATACCTTCAGATCATATCAACTTAAACCTATATTCTATGGCTGTCACCATATCATGTTCAGTGAGTGATGTTAAGACTCTTAGTATGTGTACTATGGGAATCCAACCAAGGGCTTCACAAGTAAGTGTTCTACCAACAGACCAAATCATCATTTTTGTGTGACAGTTCTATGAATGGCTGAATATATAGACATCAGAAATAAACAGATCTTTCACCTACTTTTAATTGATGGACGAATATATCATGTCATACTAGCTTAAGAAACTGGTATGTTTACAGTTTTGAATAATCTTTCTCACCATTTTCTCTGATCCAATTACGAAGAATTCATGATAGAATGAGCTAACATCTTTGTCAATATAATTGGTTAATTTGTGTATAGTAGCTTTTCTTAAAGCATACTGTAGGGCTGGAGAGATAGCTCAGTGGTTAAGAGCATCGTCTGCTCTTCCAGAGGACCCGGGTTCGATTCCCAGCACCCACGTGGCAGCTAACAACTGTCTGTAGTTCCAGTTCCAGGCAAACACCAAGGCAAATAAATAAATAAAAGTGTAAAGAAAAAAAAGCATACTGTAAATATTTCTCATTTAGTTTGAGTTTTATGTAGGAACAAAGTTGGGAAATTTGACCATATTAATCACCCTCCAACATAGTCACAAAGGTGCGCATCATCTGACAAACACGCCACAGTTCATAAGCCCTATTAGCCACATTTAACACATGTTATGGAGCATGTTTAACTCCTTATGAAATCTCTTTTTTTAGAACAGTTTTTGTTTATTTGTAACTTGCTTTTACATTTTATAAAATGTAAACTAACCCAGTACTATAGTTGAGAAATATGTCTATATGTAAAATCTGGAAAGTATTATAGTCGCTCTGTCTGTCTGATTCTCTCTCTCTCTCTCTCTCTCTCTCTCTCTCTCTCTCTGTGTGTGTGTGTGTGTGTGTATCGTGGTTTGGAACTCTCTTCTGAGGTCACAATACACATAGAATAATTTTTTTATTTGCCAATAATGATGAATAGTAGTATTGATGAGCCAACAATTTTCGGATTATTTTTAATTTTGGTTTTCAAGTTAAGTTCTTTGCTTTTAAGCCAGTTTTATGGTACAAACATTTATACAGTGCTTGGGGTTTTGAGATGTAAATATGTCAAGTGTAATGAGAATTTTCATGCACACAACAAACTCATGGTATCCAGAACAAATGGAAGAGGTGGCAATTCCACAAAGCACAAGAAAAACAAATAACAGAAAGTGTACATACTTAAGAAGTTGAGTTCATTCTTTATACCAAGTGCTGCACTGAGCACCTGTGGCAAATCTGCCTTCATGACATCCTTTCGCCATCTTTTGAGAGAAACAATCCCATTTCCCCCTTTGCTGGTTGTGGGAACTGGTTTCATACGGGTTTTCTCAAGGACACAGCCTTATGTAGCCTAAATGTGAGAGTAGCAATTACATAATTCAGAACTAATAACCACTAAACCCTACTGCATTCAGAGTTTGATTTCTGCTCCATATTGCTTGAAATTGTCAACAACAGGTTGGCTAAAAAGCTTTTAAGGACTAAGTCTAGGAGAGGTGCACTTTAACAAAATTACAGGCCTGTCTGTGAGGTAGCGGCTAGCACAGACAGAAAATATTGAATCTGCAGAAACCAAACCTGGTGGAATTATTCTGAAGGATTCTCTTACCTGTGGATCAGCCCATTAGAGACAAAAGTGAAAGCAAAACGGTATCATTTGTAAGCTGAACAATACATCCGTTATTGATTATGATCATAGTACATAACATGCTATGCTATTTGTTTTCTTTCTGAATGTTGTGGCAATATTTAGGAAAACACAGCCAAGTAAACCGCTGAAGGAGTGAACTGCCTTCAGCACACATCCTGTCCTATTAAAGAATTACACAATGAGGTAGGAAACAAATGGGTTAATCATTGCACAAATGATTTGGGAAGCCCAATGCCTGTCGCTATGGGAAAGAACATTCTCAGAGGAAGGACATTCCCAGGAACGCTGGAAGTTACCTGTGTTCAGGCTACCTGTGATTCTCAGGTCCTCTTACTACTAAATCCCAGCTTATACCGAGATGTGACCAAATTTAAGAGCATAGCTCTTGGAGTATTGAGTGTTCTGGAGCCCTGGCTTCTTTTCTTACTGCCTATGTAAACTTGGTAAAACAATTTTATTTTTTATAGGAAAATGTTAACTACATCATATTCCCATGAGATGGCAATGAAATAGCATATATGAAATATGTAGACTGTACCTAAGGTGTTATTGATTACTGTTATATTAGTTTTGGTATTATTGTTACTACTTATTCTCTTTATATTTTTTTTTTTCAATTGGAAACTTGGGAGATGAAATTGAATGATCCTTAGGGATGCAGTTCAGCCTCCTGCATATTAAAACAGCTGAGGACTTATCCAACCATTTTCCGGATGTCTTGTGAATATGAGAAATAAGGAAATTAATGGAGGCAACAATTGCCTTTTGCTTTAGAACAAAAGCCAGATCAAACACAAATTATAGAAAACTGGCAACCAAAGGATATTTTATTGAATATTTGGTAATTTAAGCCCATGGAACAGTTATACAGAAAGGCAATTTATTTTTAGACATGACATTTGAATAGGAATGATTCTGAGGTCACATGATGAGGGAAGTAAGCAAAGCATTGGCTAATTAAGAGGAATACACAGGAAGTATCACTATGCAAATTATGGCCCAAGCATTTTGCAAATATCCATTTGTTTAATGTTCAATTACAAAAAGGAAATTGTAGTACAGAACAGTTAGACCATTTGAGGTGATGCAGTTTTTCTAAGCAGTCTGAATCCCCAGTTCATGCTCCTTGCCCTTCACCTAAATATCTCTGAAAGGCGTAAAGAAATGTAGATGACTTCATGGAGTTACTAACTGGGACACTGAATGACTGTAAGAGCAGGGTCAGTTAGGAGGAAACACGGCTATGTGGAGCACTAGTCTCACTATAACTGAAATAATGTAGACTAGAATATAACTGAGATGGTTGCCATGGTGAAGATAGAGCAAGCCTGGTGGAGGGAACCTGAAGTTCCCTAGGTCATGGACCCTTAAATGTCTGGTAAGTGATTTTCACCCAGGAAATTTGTACAGAACAAGAAATCACAATGGAAATCTGAACCTTCTAAACTCTTATTTACTTCATGCTTTACCCAATTTGCTTTTTTTTTTTTTTTTTGAATACTTACATTTTTAAATAAAGGAACAGAGTTTTGCCTTGTGCTCTGTTTGTGATTCAGTGCTTTTAAATATTTCATGTTTTTAGATTCTTGTTCTGTTCTTAATAACTTTTACAAAATTAATCTTAGCAGGTTCTTGTTGTCTCCTCCTCTCTATTCCAGCTTTTTTAACATATACATAAACAATGGCTCTGACATTGTTTACATCTTTGTGCCTATGTTTCTTGTGAACCAAATCTGGCCTGAGACTTGGTGACTAATTAATGGTGTCCATAGCAAACACCACATTCTGTGTTTCCTTATAATGCTCATTCAGTAGCTCTATCTTCAATAGGAAAGTTACTTATCAGAAGAGAAAGACAACAGCTATATTTTCAAAATGCAGCTTCATGGCCTGTAAATCACCAGCTGTGAGTCTGTGTCTCTGCCTTGGGACACACTTTTTTCTGTCCCCTGGGTAGGAAACCCTCAGAGTAATTAGTGTATAGTGGGATGGGAGTTCAGAAGATGTTAGGTGACTGATTATTGTTTTGTTTATCATTTGGTGAAAGAGTAATAATTGGGTCCCTCTTGGCTTGGAGGGCAGTCATTGTAGCCAATACCTATGAGGGATTGTTCTAGTAAAACTCTCATGCTATAGAGAATTTTGCTTTAACACACACGTGTACACACACACACACACACACACACACACACACACACTTTTTCACACCTTAGTAAGCTAAGCTCTAATATTTCTTCCCCAGATCATAAAACAATGGAATGGAATTTTAAAATTCTCGTTGTTCTTTAATGCCCCCATAATGTCTACTATACTTTGGACAGTGGATATCTTTATGATGAAAGTGTAAATCATTTCTGTGTTATAGTGAATGTTACAAAAATCATGGTGTATTAATTCACAGGAGAAACAGTATAGTATTTTCTGTCAATTTTGTCTTCTCATGGTAATCTTTTAGTTTCACACTCGTATATGTTTTGTTTGGAAAGTTTGTTTGTGAGGTCTTTCTCTTTTCAGTATTTAAATAATGAGTGTACCCTACATATTTAAAATATACACACCTGGAGCAACAGCAATAGAGTTGGCTCAGCAGTTAAGAGCACTTGAACTTTGCTGCAAAGACCCACCCACCCACCCACCCTGGCAGGTCACAATCATGTGTAAGTCCAGTTTCCACGGATCTGATGCTCTTTTCTGATCTCCTCAGATAAAAACTCTATATAGCAAGGACATACCTTTTTTTAAACATTCGTATTAACTGATTTTTTAATACTTATTTACCATGAGTGTGTGCAAGTGGCGCCTGCACACATATGCCAGGGGACACATGTGGAATGCTGAGGCTAATTTGCGAGAGTTTATTCTTTTCTTCCACCATGTGGGTCCCAGGATTTGAACTCAGGTCATCTGACTCAGTAAGAAGATCCTTTAGCCACTGAGCAGTCTCACTGGTTCCAAGCTGCAGCTCTTTTAAGCAGTAAGTCATTTACAGTTCTGTTTAGTGCTAGTGTATTAAAATGCTGTTACATGCTTGCCCGTCTTTGTATCAGCATACTCCACATAGTTATCTGGAATAAGGAATCAATTAAAGTGTGACATGTTTACCATCAGGAACACCATGGGAGTGCCTTGGTGTTCCTTAGGGCCATGGTAAACACACAACTGTATACCTTGTATACGTAGCTTATTCCAGACCACCATTCCTTTTGATTTCATGTGTTGAAATGGCCTCTCCCTTGGATTTTGCCATGAGGATTGTTGCCTCTTTCTAGGCATCAGGTTGTACTGGGGGTCAGTGGGGTGCGGAGAAGAGGAACTCTAAAGAATAGCAGTGCATTTCTGTGCTGGAAGGAACTCTAATAAAACACAAGGCAGGTGCAACACACACTGTAGCGTCTCCCTTTGTGTTTGTGGTTACTTCATGCTTAAACTATTCTGTGTCTGCAGTTCAGTGTTAACCATAATCATTTCTAACTCAATCATGATTTCTCCCTCCCATGCATTATGTGTGTTATGGTGTTCTGTTCTCCATATCTTGTGTGTTAGAGTGACATACACACTGTAGTTTTTAGTTACTTTGGACTCCGCACTACCTAGTGAATTCTCCATTAGTTTCTGCTTGGACGATTTGGACTCCAATTTGTTACACATTACCTGTCCTTCACGTACAAAAATGGGGGACAGGAGGCTTTTGTTCTTTAGTTATTTCTGATATATTGGGGTACTGAGA
Organism: Sigmodon hispidus; assembly: GCA_004025045.1. Taxonomy (NCBI): domain Eukaryota; kingdom Metazoa; phylum Chordata; class Mammalia; order Rodentia; family Cricetidae; genus Sigmodon; species Sigmodon hispidus. The sequence goes on along the minus strand of PVIH01000708.1, from coordinate 238,214 downwards.
GAGAATTAGTTAACTTTCAGATATTTAAAACTTAGTAATAAGCCCATATCAATAAAAAATCTTATTAACTAGGCAAATGTTTGATAACTGAAATGTTTGAAATGCTATTTTAAAGTTCTGTGAGGTGGCACTTTGGGAGAATTTTTTGAAATTGCAGGAGTACACCTTACTGAAACAGCATCACAGTTATGGTGAATAGGTTCATTTTATGTACTACATAGTAGATGCTAGATTTTACCAGTGACCATGCCTTTCCACATTTATTCTATATCCATGTGTCTCTTTTGGCTTTTTGTTTTGATTTTTTATATATTGCTCACAAACTGTGACATCTATAGTATGACCCTGCATGCATGCCTCTATATGGCAAACAGAGTCTCTTCCTTGCAATTTTCTTTGTTTGTTTTTAAAGAGACAGGAGCCAAATGAAAGTTTCAGTTTCTGAGGCATTTTGATTATTGACTGCCATTTCTTCAAGTTACTTTCAGATTTGAACAAAATCAGGTTTTGTTTCTATTTATACGTATTGTATATAGTTCCACAGGAATGTTGCCTAAATTGTGGGTGAGGTAGAGAGCAATACATTCAGCATTTCATTTATCAAAAACACATTGGTTGAATATTTATCAGACATCAAAGCTTTGCACCAGAAACATAAATTTTATTGTTAATCCTTCTTCTACTTCATTATTTTTATGTTTTCTAAGCAGTGATGACCTACTGACTCCTTGGCTAACTCTTTTATCTTGCTTAAAATTTTCAGATGATATTATACTTTCAATGGTCTGTTAGTCTCAGTCTTTCAAAGTTTTTTTTTTATGTACAACATATACTTGCACATGGCTAAAAAGGTAGACAGTTACAATTTTACAAAGAAACTTCTCACTTTTTGTCTTTGAAGACTTCAGTAAAAATAATGTATATGAAAGTAAAATAGTTCATTGATCTTATTATCAGATAAATTCATTAAAATGCCTTAATGTTTAAATCTGCATATGCATAAAAATGAGAGTCTAGGCTTCCTGCATGCTCACTGTTTTTCATGTGAGTGAGTGAATCTTAGAAATATCTCAAATACAGTAGACTAGAAGAGGTTTAGTCACCAAGAAAAGTGGTGTAAGCATTGCTCCTGTGGAGGTGCCTTCAGGGCATGTGTTTTCTTGCAAGCTGCTACAGATCCTTCTGGGAGAAGGGTTGGCCAAGGCAAGGTAGGAGGGAATCAGGTCCCTTGGGAATTTAGCTTTGTGCTTGACTCTCTGGAGAGCGGTGATGAGGCAAACTGTTTCGATCCTTTCTTCCCTGTGATGCATTTTAAAAAGTTCTATGATGGTTTGATGTATGAAACTATTTTTGTTAGATATACACAAGTGGTAACTAGGTGGCTTACTTAAATCTGTTTTGAATTGATGTTATCATTTGGGGTTATTTTTCAAGACCCTTTTCAAACAAGAACAAGTTACTCATTAAGAATTGTGATGTTTTTAGTTGTTTTAATATCAGAGTACTGGGCCAGTATTTAAGCATGATGGCATAGAAATCATGTGGCGTTTGAAGCTAAGTAATGAAGTTAGCTATGAATTTATTTTCATGTCATATTATAAGAAAATATCTGTTCTTATTTCAAAGATTTCTAAAGTTCTTATTTATTAAATACTTTAATATTAAATTTACTATTTTCAACTTTAATTTAAATAAAGTTTTTACCTCTATTTCATGTTTTGAGATGTTGAGTTGAGGATGTCTCATGCATTGGGTTAAATCAAGTTTCAGAATTCTAGGCATACTTCATTTCTAAGGGGTAATTACCATGCTCAGAGGGACTTACTCCTTTGGGAAATAAATTCACCTTGTCCTACAATATATTTTCTTGTTTATTTCATGGTTAATCTCCTCCTGTGGCTTACTTGTCTAAAGAAAAAAGGGAAAGTCTGAAGCTAAGTTTTTAAAATTTGTGTGTGTGTGTGTCTGCCATAGTACCTGCATAGAGGTCAGATTGTAATTTGAAGGACTTCTGCCAATATACATGTGGGTTCTGGGGATTGTACTCAAGTCCTCTCGCTTGGTGAAATGTCCCTTTACTTCATGAGCCAACTTTAGGTCCTAAAACAAACTAAATTAAAATTTTTTCTCCTTAAATTTATCTCAGTGCAGAGAATTTTTTGCATTACTTTAAGTTTACTACTCTAGAAATGAATATAAATACCATTTGGTAGCATATTCTGTATTTTTTTTTGCTTAGCATTGAGATCCAATATAGCTGGGGCTATTTAATGACATAAATGAATATACATATTAAATATCTTAAAATTCACTGTAGCATTGGATCATAGAAACAACTTCTTAATTATATATTTTAGTTTTAAAGAATTTAATTTGGATTTAGTCTTTATTAAAACATTTAATATTTATTTAAAATTATTAAATTAAAAAACTAAAGCTGGTTGGTAGTAGCTCACCTCTTTAATCCCAACAGATCTCTGTGAGTTCAAGGTCAGCCTGGCCCACAAAGAAAGTTCAAGGACAGCCAGGGCTAAAACCAAAACAAACAAACACAAACAGACAAGCAAAAAACCCAATGCGATATTTCAAAATTAATAAATATATTTTGTTTTTCTCATATCTGTATGTGAAATCATTTTTAACCAATTAACTAACCATATAAAGTCATTGGTCTTGCATATTTAAATTTTATTAACAATAAAAAATTCAAGTTCACTGTTAAGTTTTTTAATAACACTGAAATCTTTTGAAACTTCTACAGTAGATTTTTTTCCTAAAAGGATTCTGTTGAGTCACTATTAAATAATTTATTATATAATCCATTAGCTATTGTAATGAAATAAATCACTTATAATGGTCAAAAGTTAAAGTTTTATAATAGGATCTCTTAAGATTGCAACGAGAGTCAGTGTGGCCTGTAACTTGTGTTGTTACGGTGATGTGAGCACAGAAACACAAAAATATACATGAACAATCAGTACTAGACAGAAACAGTCACATTTTAATGAAGGTGACTTTAAAATTCAAAGTATAGAAATTATTTTGTGGTCTTCTTGTCTTCATTTTTTATAATTATTTATTTTCAGGTGAAATTGTAATTTTTTTATTTAATATCTGAATTGAAAGTTTAAGTTTTGATTGGCATACAGAAGAATAAGTTTCATTGTTACATTTTCTTACATTTGTTATTGTTATATGTTGTTCTTTCTTTCCTTCTCTATTTTTCCTCTGCTGGTCCATTTCTACCCAGAAAGAATTGCTCTATTTCAACGTCTACTGAAGAACTACATATAAAACATTTGAGAGCTGGGTTCAAAATATACTGTGCATAATGCATAGTTTGTAAGCTAGAGGGAAAAGAAAAATTGCTTACTTTAATAAATGCCTTGAGCACCATCATGCCCTTTTATAAACTCTTTCGTAATATTGCTTAAATCTCACTGTGTTGCATTCGCATGTCAACAATCATAAAAACTGAAAGAGGTCTTCAGTTTGCCAGAGTCTCGACAGACATGTCTTGACTAAATATATTTTAAGTCTCCAGACCCTGTAGATGGTCCTTAGAGGAAATGGTGAAGAGGTCCTTGTTCAGGATGGATAAGGTCAAAATAGCAGCAGGAACATGAAAAAACATGGGACATTACTAAGTCAGAGTTTTATTTAAAGGTCTGTGGAGAACCTTTTCTTTTTAATCTTAATAAGACTGGATGTTTAGGCCTGCATGTTTTGACAGACATTAGTATCCAGTGAAAGTCTGATAACTTTGAGACCAGCCAAGTATTTAGCATCAGTATGAGTGATTCAAGTAGAGCCCAGTTAAGTAGGTTCATATAGTTTTTTTGAGTCTAGCTTTCTTCCCCAGCTAAGGTTTGTTTATCTTTGTATACACATACTCCATACACAGATAAACTGAGAACCCAAAACATAGCCTGAAGTCCTGAGCCTCTCCCTCTTCTCTTGCCTTCTTGTCCCTTATTATACTGATTAGGATCCTATTTCATGTATTGACAGTGGGTGGTGATGAGCAACACAGAGACATTTATGTACACTAAATGGCATTTTATCTTTTCAAATCACCAAACTTAACAAAGCTAGCCACTTATATTATCACTTTAAAACAGAATATTTTAGTCTAGATTCATCTAAAAATTAGGTGACTATTTCTTATATCTTTTCAACAAGAGAAGGGACCTTTGTAATTTCTATTACCTGTTCCCTTCTTGTTTCTTCATTTCTTCTTTAGTTTTGTTTTCTTACATTTTGTTCTCAATGCCTTCAACAAAAACTACAGCATACCACAGGGTCAGCTCTTCAGTCTGTGTCAGACAATTAAGTTTGTCTGTCACTCACTTTCCCAAGCCTCCTCACTCACTGGCCTCATAGGTAACACCTAAGAATTTCATAGATTCTTATGATTGATTAGCTATGATTTGTCGTCAGAAGCAAGGAGACATAACTCCACGTGTAGATTTACTTTGAGCGTTTCATTGCCCGAATGGTATCATTTATAACAGGCTCAAAGCTTAAGAAAAGTTTAAACAACAATACAAATACAGCAGCTGATGTACATGTTTCTTAAAGAATGTCCTGTTGGCAAAGGACATTGTAAGGTTGTTTATGAGTAAGGGTGAAAGAGCAACTAGCTGATTAAGGTTAGATTCAAAGGTCACAAACCTTCCTGCCCATGTGAGTGTAGTTCACGTGTTGTTTTATTACTGTCTCTGCCTGAGGTAGCCCTTGGAAAAGCAGAAGCCAGCTGGGAGAGTAAGCTGACTTTGTCAGTTGATTTCGATTGATGACCTAGCAAGTAGGAAATGAGAACTGCCCTTCCCATGTCCCCTTGGATAGTTTGGTCTTTCCGTTCTGCCAGCCTTTGATTAGAACAGAGGTTTGTGACATACACAAATGCCTACAAGATTGGCGTGCCAATCTAGGGAGGTCAGGCCAGAATGTGTTTTAAGTTGTGTTGGACATGTGATATCCTGAAGCTGTTTTCTTAACATGCACTGACCTAAGTATCTTTGACAGCCCTTTTGCAGAGACACCACATGAATTATTGGACAAGGGTTCTTCATGTGCGTGCTCTGGTTTTAGAGAGGGTGAGACAAATGTGTCTGGACTGGTAATGACATCTCACCTGCTCTCTTTGATCCACTGGTGTGGTATGTGTTGGCGACAGGGGTGGGGTTGGGGAGACAAACGGTGCTGGCATATTTGTGTGTTTTCTCTGATGGTGAAAACCAGTGGGTTTCAATCTGGTCTTTGTGTTCATATTGCTAGGGATTCTCTTACAAAAAATAATTCCTCTTTCTGGCTCTAAATTATCTAAGAGCTCTGCATGTGATTTGTGATCCTGAAAAGGAGGGATAGCAGGAAGAAAAGTATGTGAGAGGAATTTGTACAAGTGTGTGTGTAGTGTTTGTGCATTTGTTAGTCATATATGGAATTTTAAATGCCCTAGTCGCTGTATTTTTAAAAAGTCAGAAAAAATAGGGAGAATGGATTTTTAGCAAAGAATTACATTGTAGTTATTAAACATTTTAATATTAAATAAATATGGACGTTAATGAGGTCTTTCACACACACATGCACACACATATACATGCACATGCACGTATGCACTGCTGTTTTTCTAGCCAGGATGGACTGCATCTGTTTATAATTTTTATGCTCAAATAATAAATTCTTCCTCCCTTAACCTGCATTGCCAGGGTGTCCTATCATAGTGATGAGAAAGTAACTAAGACATATGCACACAATCACATGCTATATATTCTAAATGCAGGACCTGCTATAGATTTCCAGCATCTCTTCCTCTACTCTCCAACCACCTATGACTGTGGGTACCATAGTAAGCAGTGTCCATCTCATGGTCAAGAGGCTGATGTAAAAATCAGAGTGCCTTGATGAGAGCACTGGCTTGACCACCAAGGAACCTTTGGATGATGGATAAACTCATCCCATGTTTGTATTTTACTTTACTGTTGTTTAGTATTAGTGGGTCAGTGTTGAATGAACAGTAACCTGTTAACTTGGAGATGGAGCTTGTGCTTAGTCTACAGAATGTTCTGAATGCAGCAAGACCTGCCTACAAAATGACTAAAGATAAGGAAGTTCCTATGTTCTATACATAAGGCATGAAAATAGCCTCAGAAGCCTCAGAGGTTTTGTTTTATTCTTTTTGTGTCTGTTTGCAAGCCTGCTTGTCTCTATCTGTATCATGTTCATGCAACACCTTCAAGAAGAGAGCATCAGATCCTCTGGAGCTGAAGTGCTGGGCAGTGTGCATTCTGAGAACTGAGCTGTGCTGCTCTCAAAGAGCAGCAAGTGTTCTCAGCTGCTGAGTCAGTCACATCTCCAAGCCATCCTCAGGATCGGGAGTGGAGAAGCAAGCAAGCTTGCTGGCCCTTTCTCTTTGGGGAGTTTGTAGTGTTTGGGTTTTCAGGTGTGATACCTTAAGAGTTAAAAATCAAGTCATCGAGATGAATATTCTCTTAAATCCATAATTGTCTCTTGTTATCATTTTATAAAGTTTTCCTGATAGAAATCCCACAGCAGAAATCTATCCTTCCTTCTAGTGAAGTTGTTACCGTGATAGCGATTCTTATTTGTTTCCTGTAGCATAGTGGGAATCCCTTCAGAAGTGGGTGAATGCCTCACATATGAGGAACAGAACTTGCAGGTATCAGGATTAAACAACAGTGGTTCGTTTAGGACCCAGTTAATTTAAAACTCAGGAAGAGATTGGTGGGTCTTTTTGAGGTGTGGTCCTTGTAATCAGCTGGACTCAGGGCTTTGAGCGCTCTTGCTACTGAATCTTCTGGCTTGGTGTTTCCTGCTGGTGAATGTAAAACTGACAGCAGATTCAATAGCCATCAGTACTGAAAAGATTTCTCTATATCCCACAGTTGAGCCCTGGTGGAAATGGCAAATAAAAAGCAACTATTATATTTTTGACCATTGGAGATGGACCTACCAGGTCCCCCTCATTTGTTACAGAAGAACACTGTCCAAGTCCACAAAATTGTCCTTAAAGCAATTTCATCTTAGTAATAAAGAAGTTGCATCATCCCTCACCCCAGTTTACCTAGTATTTGTTATGTTATTAATTTGAATATATTTTGATGTTAGAGAGAGCTGCGTATTCTCATATCTCGATAGCATGTTTCTAAGAAGCATTTTAAGATTTTTCTGTATTTAAGGGAATTATAAAAACATTGTCTCAGAGAGACCCAGCTCAAATCACAGCATCTATTGATGAATTTTAGTAGCATTCAGAAATGCCATTTCTCCAGGTCTAATCCATATCAAAGAAGTAGTAGATGGCAATACTCAAAGCAAAGAGGGAGATCTCCCAAGTTTATTATGTTAAGTACAGACACTTTCACAATGAGTTAATGGGAAAAAATATTTTCCAAGCACATGGGGTTCTTTGGTCCAGATAGTTTTTACTCAACGTTTGGCACCGGTCTGCATGTAGGGCTCTAGGTGAAGAAAGAAAGCAAATAAATGTGACCTTTGTGAGACTGATATTTTTTTCCTGTGAAGCCAAAAGGTGCACAAATACACAAATATTATTCTACTCTTTATTTTGGTTCTGGAAAACTTCTTCTTGGCCTTCAGCCTCTCTGCAGATCATTATTGGCCTCATGGCAGCCCAGCTTGCCTCCTACAGGCCTTGCCATCTGTCTGACCTGCTGAGAGGCCAGGTAATATCAGCGTTCTTCTCAGCCAGTGGGAAACAGGGCCTACTATTGGATATTTTCCTCTCCTTGTTCTCTTTGTTGATGCTGTTTGTTTGGAAACAGCACCTACATTTCAGAAAGGGTGGCTTTAGTTCAGCCAAACCTACTGGCTAATGGCTTTCTTGCCCAAGCAGGATGACCTGAGTTCAATTCCTGGAACCTATGTGTAGGATGAAAGAGTGATCCCACTCCACAAAGCTGTCCCTTGACCTCCGTGAGTACACACACACACACACACACACACACACACACACACACACACACACACAATGGATAAGATGTAAAAATTTTGCAATTAAGTATGGAGAATCTGTTGCATTGATCTTGGCCATAGAGAGAGCCCAGAGGAGTCTGTCCTAGGTTTTCTTCCTTTTTGCCTCACCTTAGATGTTTGCAGCTTCCAGGGTGAATCCTTTGCTTTACATGAGTTTAATGAGGTTATCACTTTCTTCCGTTTGTCGGGCACCCACCTGTACTCCTGAATGCCTACCTGTCTAGTATAACAGCTTCACAGAACCACTGAAATCTTCACAATTGCCTAACTTGCACCTTGGGAAATGATATTTATTTTAAAAACCAGCTCTTGCCCTTATGCCAAAGATCTTTTTAGATTCACTCTTTCTACCCTCTTCCATCTATTAGATGTAGCCCTGACTTATGACTCAGTTACTTTGAGGAATGGCAAGTAAGTTATCTGTGAATCTCAAAACATACATGAAGTCTTAGGTTATAAAAGACAGTTATTGCTGTGTATTGTGGCACATACCTTTAACATTCACAAAACAGAGGCAGATAGATCTCTGCAAGTTTAAGACAGGCATGACTAAATAGTGAGATACTGTCTCAAAAAAAAGTGACCACTGAAATGTCTCTTTATTATTATTATTATTCCTGAATGTGTGCACATATTTGAGCGCCCACGGAGGACAGAGTTCAGCCTCTGGTGTCATTGCTTAGGAATCTGGCCACCTTGTCATTTCAGATAGGATTTTTCTCCCTGGGAGCTGGGGTATACTGGTTGAAGTTTACTGCAAGGCTGGTTGGCAGGCTAGTGAATCTGATGGATCCTCCCAGAAAGAGTACCTGCCTTCTCTTGGTGTTCCTAATCAAACTCAGGCTTCTTTCAGGCTCTGCCAGCTCCCTACCTCTCCACATTTTCTCCAACAAACATTTAGGCAAGAAGTGTTGGCAAGGGCCAAGAACCAAATGGCTCCAGAACTTCTACACTCCATGACCTAATATTCTCCTTTTCTTTCTTCTGTGAGGAATGATTATGTTCTGACATCCCGCTTTGACTGTTATAGAACAGCTCAATATTTTCATTTGAAAATTAAAAGAGACTGTTTTGTCACAAAAAAACTGTTTATCTCCAAGAAATATTTCTCATTTCAGAATTTCAGTTCTGAAATGTGATCTATTGATTGTTTTTTAATGAGTATGTGTTGTCTTGAGTACTTTTTAGGAAGCAGTGAAGTTCAATCGTTAACATGAGTACCTGGTATCAGATTACCTAGATTTAAAGTCAGTAAGTTTACACATAAATCAGTAGGTTATTATCTTGGGCAAAGTGCTTAATACTCTTAAACCTCAGGTCCCTCCCACACAGTAATGTTCTGGGGATTCAACGAGTTTATACATAAACTCATGTACATATGCTTTACTTATCTTACAGTTTCCCATTGTGTCTGATTTTATTACCTTTTATTACTGTGACTGTTAGTTGCCATTCTTACTATTGACTTTAGTTATTATAACACTCTGTAGATGGACATGATCCCACTGGACAGATGAGGGAACTGGAACCAGAGGTTATTTAACTTTCCCAGGGTTGCAGAGCTCAGAGTTCAGAGAAAAGGTTTATACCCAAGTTCGCTGGACTGGGCACAAAAACCTCCTGGTTACTGATGGCATCTGTCACTGATTCTTCATTGCATCAGTGTTTGTTTCGTGTGTGAGATCAGACTCACACACACTACCAGAGCCACATGTAAGTTTATTTGGGAGAATTGCCAGGCGAGTGCAGGGGCAGAGAAGCAGAAGAGAAAAAGAGACAGATCTCCATGGGCTGGCCCCTTTTAAGAGAACTAGTAGGCACGGATTTATGTAGCCACACCTAGGTGGTTTGTTCTGCAGGTGCCATGTTGGCTTTACTATGTGGCCACTGCATTCCTGGAATTCTTATCTCACCCAAGGGTGCCATATTGGGTTCACCAGTTGGCTGCTACATGCTGGGAATTCTTACAATCAGTATTGTCAGTTGTGTGTAATGGTTGGGCTTGAGGAAAGCTATGGCTGCATCCACATGGAAAAGCTTATTTCCTGCTTTTTTTTCTTTTTTAAGTTTTTGCAATTTCACCCTGGTAGCAAGATTATGTTGTTAGATTGCACACTTTTCTTGGCATGTGTCTATATAAGTCTTGCTTCTTAGAGTATAGTGTACAGGAGGAGGTTTCTTATTTATTTGCTTGCTTTGAAATAAAGTGGTTTTGCTGAGAGGATGATCTTAATGAAGATGCTTTTAGAAACATGGTTTGATGGGTATGGCACAGGCAGTTTATACTGATGACGTCAGTGGATCTGAGTTGTCCAGTGGATGAATTCTTGTGTGGGATGGACAAACAATGAATTTTTAAAAACAGCTCATGGTCTGTTTATTAGAATTCATGACACCATCTCTGACAGTGGATCTTTTAAGTGTCCTGGCTCCTATAGCAGGTGAACCCATGATGACAGACTGAGCACGTGGCAGGTGTTCAACAGATGTTAGGATGAATGTAGCTAGATGAGAAATGCTCACTGTACAAATGCACAGGATAGATGCAAGAAGAAATGGGTTTTCTGCTTGTTTCTTTTTACCACAGCAATCATAATATTTGTCTTCATGATGTTTTCCTGTTTGTTTACATCTGATTTTATATTGTCTCTTCCTAATATGTGTTTATATTCATATGTGTGTGTGTTTATATTTGTATCTGTGTGTGCAATGTACATTTGGGTGCATATGTGTACACAAGCTTGTAGGAGCCAAAGGATCTGCCTTTGTTTCTGCCACCTCCTGAAGGGTTACAGGTGAATGACCAAGCCTGACTTTTTATGAAGGTGCTGAGGAATCCTCCTGTAGGTCCTCATGTTTATACTGTATGTACTTTATCCATTGAGCTACTTCACTATTTCCTTCCTCACTACTCTTAATGTTCCTTCAGTACTGTATTTAATTTGTGTGTGTGTGTGTGTGTGTGTGTGTGTGTGTGTGTGTGTGTGTGTGTGTGACTGTGTGTGCACTTGATCCTAGAGAGACCAAAGGTCAAACCCTGGTGTTATTCCTCAGGGGGCTCTCAGTCTTCCATATTGAGACTTAGTCTCTCACTGGAACCTGAAACACTCAGGCTAGACTAGGGTGGCTGGATAGTCATCACTGAACCCTAGGATTCACCTGTCTCTGCCTCCCAAGTGCTGGGATTTCAAGCACATACCAACCACTACTGTGCATGGCTTTTGAAAATGGGTATTGGGGATTGAACCCATGACTTTGTGTTAGGGGCTGAGTTGTTGACATACTTTCAAATGCAAATTTGACCTTCCTGTTCAAGTTTCAGTGCATTTTGTATCTTTTGCTTTAAAGCTTCTATTCCTTCCTGTAGTGGTGAGTGGTTAATAGTATGGTTTGGACTCAAGAGACAGGACTTCAGTTGGGACAGACAAACTTTTTGAGTTGCCTTATCCCTTGCTTTGGCCCAGCAGAGCCAAACCTTTTCTGCTGGGGTGGATTACAAGGGTGTTTAGTGTCTGTTTTCATGTATGGAATTGATGATTGCCTAACAGCAAGGTTTCTCCTTAAAGATTAAATAAACTTCATCAGAATTTTTCTTTTTTCTTTTAAAAAAACCTTTATTTTATTTATTTGCCTTGGTGTTTGCCTGGAACTGGAACTACAGACAGTTGTTAGCTGCCATGTGGGTGCTGGGAATCGAACCCAGGTCCTCTGGAAGAGCAGCCGGTGCTCTTAACCGCTGAGCCATCTCTCCAGTCCCGAATTTTTCATATGTAAACAATAATACTGACTTAGAAGAACTGTAAGCCCGATCACTAATTATTTCTAGAATCAAAGGAAGAAGGCAGTCTTAAATCTTTGATGGACCCTGATTGCGATTTAATTCGAGAATGTATTAAATACTGCATTAGCTGATTAGTTATGGAATTTATTCAGTGGTCAGCAGCCTATTGTTGATGTGCTTTGCTTAATGTAGCCTTTTGACTTTTCTGCTTCCAGCTGTTCCATTTCCGCCAAGTCACCGGCTGACAGCGAAGGAAGTGTTTGATGGTGATGGCAAGCCTCGTGTGGATATCTTAAAAGCACATCTCATGAAGGAGGGAAGGCTGGAAGAAAGTGTCGCGTTGAGAATAATAACAGAGGGTGCTTCAATTCTTCGACAGGAAAAAAACTTGCTGGATATCGATGCCCCGGTCACAGGTAAGGCCCAAGCATGGAGGCCACTCTATACCATCCACTAAATAGAACAGCAAATCAAAGATCCTACCCACCTATGAACCTTCAGATACCTTACACATCATCTGCTTTTACCATTGAACCTGGGCATCCTTAAAGGATTAGGGATATTGTTTATGCATAGAAAGATTGTTATTCTCACTAATTGTTACACAGCTGACTTACTGTCTTCTCAATTTGATGTACTACAGTGTTGCTGTAGATATAACGAATTGACAGTGTTTTGTCAAAGAAACCCTACCACCAGGTAAAGTTAGACAAAGTGTCCTCAGCCTTCCACAGAGGTGGTGGCCATGTCCAAGTGAAACAGAGTGAATGGCACGCTGAGGATGAGCCCAAGCCCCAGACTGCATCCTCTAATCAGCTCTTGAGAACTTGATAAAATGCACATTCTCAGGCTTTGCCCTGCAATTGTTGAGTCAAAGTTCCTGGGTCAGGCTCTGCGTCCTATGCTTTGATCAAGTCCTCTGGTCCACATTAAAAATAAGCAGCACTGAGTTGAGCAAGCAGGCTAATTTGGGCACCTTCTAATGGCATTCCATGCCTAGAATGCTGGTCTTCAATTGCTTTTCTGAGAAAGATAGAGATTTTGTTGTAAGTATGCTACTTTTGTGTCATATGAAAAATAAATCTTATTGTAAATAGAGTATTTCTAGGTATTAAACACCTAGAGAATATAGTGTTTATGGGGTTTGCTGAAAGTATAGGCCTTTATTTTCAGTGAAGCTAAAATGTTTATTTTTAAAAAAATATTTTTAACTTGACAACTGTAAAACATTATATTACAGAATCTTTGAAAGAAAGGGAACATTGAAAGTGTTTCATATACACTTGTGTTTCTCATCTTCTGAGTATTCATTTGCTTTCACTATTGTTCCTGAAGTACATAATTGAATGTGACTGTCAGTAGAGTGATGATATGTATCAGAATAGATTTTTGCTGATTGAAAAGTCCTTAGAAATATCTAGTCCAAAGAAATTGACATTATCCACAGTTTATCTTTGGTTAGCAGTTTCAGTGTTAACTTAGGTTACAGATAGACAGCAGAAGGCATTTGTTCTATTGAGATGAACCCTGTATTGGGCCATTGTGACTAAATCATGTCCTAAACCTACCCTGTGCTCATCAGAGTAAGTCCCAGTTTCCAGTTTCTGTATTTGCAGATGGAGTCTTGTATTATCCCCTCCTGATGACACAAGGCCAGGGTAGGACTTGGCTTCCTCTGGTGCTGAAACCCTAAAAATAAAATGAAATAAAATTAGCATTTACATACTAGTTAAGAATCCACAGCAGCAAAATTATCTTAAAACTTGATTATAATTACCTTCTGTGCATTAATGATAATGTGTAAGCATTAGATAATTTTTTATGATTACATTTATTTGTTACCAATAAGAATAAATGACATGATATTTTATTAGGTTTATGTTTTCCACTCTTTCACATGACAATATGCAGCTTCCAGTGAAGATTTCATGTTAAATTCACTAATGAGCTCAGTAGATGTTAACATAGGTGATAATTATATCTATAAAGAAACATAAAATAAATGTGTAGTGTAATGTACTTTCTGGAATGGCTCAGCCTTCTCAGTTTGATTAGCTGGACATGGAAGAAAACACAGAAAGTTTGTGGAAGAATCAGGCACATGAGGTTTTATCCCCAAGACCTAATACTGTCTGTGGCCTCAGGACCATCACTCCTTAATTTCGTAAAGGACAGTCCTGGCTCCTCTAAAGAGATTCCAAATGACATTTTAGCAGTTTTCAGGATAGAAATATGAAGATGTGTTGAAATCATGAATCAATTACCTATAACTTTACATGAGAGGAGAAAAACCTTTAAATCGATAAGAAATACTTTTGAGGATGTGACAGAATACAATTTTCCTTCGAGGGATGTTTATTTTGTAATGAAGGCAAGATCTTCTAGAATCTCCAGTAGGTAACTTCGCAGGGTCGCTATTCCATTTTGCTGTGAATATGAAGATAAAATAATAGTGGCAATGAGGATGGGCAAAAAGGTATATTGTAGCATATAGGTAAAGGAAAAAAACATATTAATGCATAATTCATTAGAAAGTCAATGTCTTTGTCTGCCTAGGCTGCTATACAAAAATATCCAAAGCCAATTTATTTATAAGCAACAGAAATCAATTTCTCATAATACCACTGCCTGAGAAATTCAAAATCATGGTGCTGTCAGATTTAATGTCCTGTGGTTAGGACCTGTTCCCTGGTTCACAGATAATAGCTTCTCCTGTGTCTTTACAAGTGAGAAGCTTAAGGGCAGAGGCCTCAGTCTATAGATACTGATTCTATTTAGAAGGACTGTAGAGTCCCTTTCTTGTAATCTTCTTGAGACTCTCATATTGAGTATTAGATTTCAACACAAGAATCTGGGGGAAACTGAAGTGTTCTGAGCACAGCAGCAACAATAAGGAACAAACTCTAACATATCACTTTCGGAACATGGGCAAATTGGAAAAGAAAAGCAGGGCATACAGATCAAGAAAACTGGGAAGCTTTTCTTTGAGTTTTGGAATAAAACTGAAATAGCCATAACTTGGAATCTAGAATCCTCCCAAATCCAAAGGCTTCTGAGTAATAGGGGACAGTCCAAATATTGAAGAAACCAAAACATGTCAGCTTTTACATATTCGGAATAGGGATACACAACCAATAAACTCTTGGCAAATTCTCTAAAGTCCAGAAAGCCTCTCCTGTCAATCCTTAAGGTAAGGGGGGGCCTTGAGCCTTGATTTAAGACCTTAGTAATTTTTTGATGGCATCTAGTTGTTGTAGTCTGAGTTTTTACTTTATTTGGACAGCTGATTTGGCCAGAATTTATATTTGAACTAAGAGTTTGTTTGTTTGGATAATTTGGTCGGGAAAGTACATTTAGTTTCTATTTGAAAGTTCATGATAAAGTAATTCTGATTGCCACTTCAAATGACAACAGGCGAATGAATTGAGAGAAGAAAGGAGGGGATAGAAGGACCAGGTAGTGGGAGGCTGTGAGGAAGATGAAGGGGACATAGATTTGGGGAGACAAGGGCCTGAAACTGACTTTGGGGTGTTTGTTTTTTATCTTTCTTATTTTCATATATATATGATTGTGATGTATGTGTACCTTTCACATTTTTATGGGTGCATGTATGCACATGCATGTAATTCCACATTAAGTACAGATCAGTAAGAACTCTAACAGCAAATATTATATTTGCAAATATTGTTTTCAATGTTTGCTTGTCCTTAGCTTTCTTACAGGTCTTTCATGCTTTTTATTATGCAAAAAAGACTTTTCTGTGTAGGGCAGAGTGGTCCTGCCACCTGCCATGATTTTCTCATTTGAATTGAATTCCAGAACTAATTGTATCCCGGTTATTGACAATCTGGATATTCATCCATATATATATTTACATATATACATATATATTCATCTATCTATATGATTAAATATGCCAAGGTTTGTGCTAATTTGGTATTTCTTCTTTTACAATGTTGTACATTTTATTTTGAAGGAGTCAGGAGCACCAGGAAGCATCCTGCTGAGTCCTCCTGAAGAATGCCATTTGGAGTGGGGTCTTAGAAAAGAAGCAAGGCCACTTTCATGGTTGCTCAAGCTAGATAACGGGCAGCAGAGCATGAAGAAGCCCTGCTCTTTTCCCTAAGTTATTGTCTATTTAGAATGGAAAGTCATATTCTGTAGGTAAAATTTGAAGAATATATATATATATATTTATATTTAAAAAATTGTATATTTAAAAAAATGTAGCCAGCTATTAGTGGACCTTTAACATAGGTAGATATTTATTGGGTGTATCCCTCTGGTATAGATGATGTGGAATATGCACTTGTGAGTAAGGGCTGGTTGTTCCCTTCCAAGGGCACAGACTGTAACAGGAAACAATGTTTGCCCAAAGACAGACACATCAAAGCACTGATTAACTAAAAGCTATGGTCTACATTTGTCAGTATAGCTAATTCAACACCCAACTTCTTGCTCATCTTCTTAATAGCTGTAGTTCCCAAGACAATGCCCTCTGATTTTTTTTTTTTTTTTTTTTTTTTTTTAGTTAAAACAGGACAAAACAAAACAAAGAAACAAAAATCTAACGGGAGCCCAACTTGTACTAGATATAGACTCCAACTCTTTGAGAAGTTTGTCAGTGTCCGGGTACCACCTCTTCCCTCAAGGCTGTGAAGCACACCAAACTTGATACCCTGTAATGTGTAGCTCAAGAGTGTGATAGGTTGTGGGCATCAGAAAAAAAAGAATGTAGGAAGAATTTAGAAAGTGTGGCAGGTTATCTGATGTTTGACTCAGTTCCTATATTGGCGTGTTATATGAGGAACCTGAAGAATAGACATCTGGCTAGCATGTCACAGCACAGAGTGACACATGTTTTTGTGTGGTAGCAAGGTATGTTCATGGAAACTTGGAGGGGGAGGTGGGTGGGCAAGGGAAGAGGTATAGAGTGATCTGGGTCAATGCTGTATCAGCATCAGGTAGGAGACCAGCAAGAGGCGTGTTGGAGCAGGGTTCATAGCTAACCCAGCATCCCAAAAGGGTTTAGTGATGTGTGTGTAGGGAGGAACTATTGAGACAGTGATGGGGACCCCTTCCTGCTCTTCCAGGAGCCCTGATTTTGGCAGAGGAGGGAGAATGGCTTTGATTTTTATTACAGAGCCTCTTAAAGAGTGCTTGTTTATGCTGACTTCAAAATAATATTTAATTTGTGCTTTACAAACAAGTATCCATAAAAGGCATTTTAGCTGAGGTAAGATTGTTTACAGGGAGACCTGATGTACTGCATTACCCTGGAGGTTCCTATGTTCCCATGTTCTCCTCTTATGTGGAACACTCTTTTTGTCTGTGGAGCAGAATCAGAGCAGGAGGTTCCTGCAGAGTGGGATTTAGAACCCTCCTGTTTTCTGCTCTAAGAGCCTATGGGATAGGCCTGCTCATCTGGGCAAACTGCTAATCTCTCTGGTTTGTGTGCTTCCTGCAGTGGGGGATTTGTCCCTGATGCAGGTCAGGATTCCCTTAGCGGCTAGGCCTACCATTTAGCACGTCAAGCAGTTGCCAGGAGAACCCTCTGGCTCTGTTCCTGGATGTGAGAGTGGACCTGGGGCCAAGTTTAAGGTCACAGTATCCCTTCCCTTGAAGCAGCTGACGTCAATTAGAATTCCCCTTGTCTGGGACTCTTGGGAGAGCTAAGTGGGGATTGGATTCCTAGTGTGACCTAAAAGATCACTGTTTATTCTTCTTCTATCTTTTGTCAGCGTGAAGCAGCATGAACTTAGTTTACGTGGGGACAGAATATTACCTCTGGGGCTTTCTGCCCACTTGCAGGTTTAGTGGCCAGATTTTCAGGGCTCTCTCAGCAGCCCTAAGCCTACTCTTGGATTAGGCCCAGTGCAGGCAAATCAGCCAGTCCTGTGGGGACAGCACATGCATGCACACACACACACACACACACACACACACACACACACACACACGATGGTAATGGTAAAGTATGTTTCTCTCATCTTGTCATTTCTTGGTCTTGCACCATTGCCCTTTTGTTGACTAAATGAAAAAGAGGTACTGAAAGAAACACAGCTAGTATTTCTAATCCAGAACATGGATCAGATTCACCCATGGCCCCTATAAAGCAGATGGTTTTTCAAGATCTAAATATGGAACAGAGGCTTTGAGTATGTAATGATCATAGTGATGCTCTTGACAAGGAGCTGCATTGTAGGACCTGGTTCAAACAATGGGCTAGTGTCCTGTAGCTGAAGGCCTTGCTCTGCCCAGGTACCTGACTATATGCCTCAGCTTCACAGTTATACTGCATTGTGGTTGTTCTTCTATTTCAGACTAGCTTTAATGTAAATACTTGGCTGTTTTTCACACAGTACATTATAAAATAGCATAATGGAAACCCCAGTGTGTATATTTTTGTGTATGTCAATCATTTCAGTATTTAAATAGCAGTTACATATCAATAATTTAAGCAGCAGATATCTTTATTCTATTCCCCATTTCTGAGGTTTTTCCGGAATTTATTAATCTTGGTCTTACTGTAGTAATTTGGAAGTTTGACATACTATGTAAATTAAGTATGAATTAGTCAGAAGTCATCTCTATGTTTTAAAAAGATCCCGTGTGAGTGAGCGAATGCCACCATTCTGCAGGTGCCTGCAGAGGCCAGGAAAGTATGTCAGATCCTTCAAAGCTGGATTTACAGGGCCACCTGATGTGGGTGCCAGAAACAAAACTGATGTCCTATGGATGAAGGACAAGTGCCCTTACCACTGAGTCATGTCCCAGCAACAGAGGTCATTTCTAAAAAAAAAAAAAAGAAAAAGAAAAGAAAAATTAGTGTTTCAGTAGAAAAAAGATAAACATTAAAATTTTGATCAATTACTTTAATATCTTAACCTTCATTTATTAGATAGTTATTTAAGAATATTGACATATATTTATGCATGTCTTGTGAACATGAGAAATATAGCATCCAAGAGAAAGTATGCAGGTATGTCCTGGCTTTCCTTGCTCCTTCAGCACTGAGGATTTTTTGGGATATTAGAGCATCATTGAGGGAGTGTTACCTGGTGATGATGCATCACAAAGAAACAGAGGGCAGTTTGAGAACTTAGTCAGTCTGTCAAGGAGGGTAAAAGAGCTGTAAAAAAACCCTGTACTCTTTTCTATATGGTAAACCTAAAGGATTTATGTAGTTCTCTCTCTCTCTCTCTCTCTCTCTCTCTCTCTCTCTCTCTCTCTCTCTCTCTCTCTCCCTCTCTCAGGATATATGGGTGGGTGTATGTAAATCTTTATCTAGGAAGATACACAGAGACAAAAAGCATTACTTTGTGACTTAATATATTTGGATTTCTTTGGACAAGCAGGAGTATGCTGGTTTTATGATGATGGTGAACACACCCAGGGAATAAGCATGTCCTTTTCAGAGATTTCTAATCTACTCTTTAATATTCTGAATGAGGTCTCCAAGATGCTTATGCGGGATCTCTTTGACTCAGTTTGACTGTCTAACCAGTTTCTCTGTGGTTCACCTCTGCCCCTTTGACATCAGTGCACACACGCCATTGAACTCCTCGTTCAGATCTCGGTTTGGTTGTTAGGGCTCTGTGGCTTAAGGAAGCTTGTCCTACTGTCTTCTCTCTGGAAGAGTTCTTGTTGCTGTTGTTGTTGTTGTTTTCTTAATACTTTCTGCTTCTGAAGAACCAATTTTTCTTGTTTACAGTTGTAAACCCTGTAAAAGAGTAAGGATTATTGAGAAGGAAATAATGCATAAAAATGAGTGTAAACTGAGTTTTTCTTAGGGAGCAATTCTTTTTCTACTTTTTTTCAATTAATATACAAGGCATTAGATATCATTATGGCATTCTCAAACAAACGTGTTTTCTGAGATTCTTTTTTCCCTACATGCCCTCATCTGTCCTGACCCCTTATATTCTCCCCAGTCTTTTTTACTGCTTCCATGTCATGTGTGTCTCTTGCCCATACCTCTGCCCTTCTTCACTACTTAATTTTTATCCTTTAAATTATTTTCAATATTTTTAACCCTTGCTGAGCTTATATATGTGTGTGTATTAGATGGCACAGCAGGTATAGGCTTTTTCTGAGAAGAATGGCCACCTGGTCTGATCCCTAGGGCCCATAAAGTAAAAGGGGAAAACCAACTCTCATATGGTCCCCTGAGCTCCTCCCATATTGCTGTGACACATACACACACATGCCCAAACATAAATATGAAATTTAATAAAAATCATACAAATCTATTTTTAATAAACAGACCTAATTCCACTTAGAAGGAACCACTAAGGCTGGCCTATGAGTGTGCCACCTGATCTGAGATACCATCTAATGGCTTGCATGCAGTAGGTTTTGCTGAGCCTTGCCATCAGAATTCTTTCTCTTATTGCTTGTGAGGAAAAAGTGAGTGAATTATTATACAAATCATTTATCTTTTAACCAGAGAAGCTTTTTGACTATTTTTCCTTTCTCAGAGTGGTAGACACATTTGCTTTGGTCTTCTGTAATGTAATAATCTGAATTTTAAAGACAAAGTTAAACAATCAAACAAAAAACCATAACTGGGCCTTATCCACCATTATGGCATCCCATACAGCATCTCCTCTGTCCAAGGGACACCCTTCACAGCCAAAGAAGTGCTGCCCAGAGCTCACGTTCATGGTTTGGTCAGGTATGCCACCATCCTGAAACAGTTGGCCTGAGAGAAATGTGGAATGATGGTTTAAAGTCATAGCTAATGGTCCAGATGATTGACAGTAGCCTGGAGGTGCAGCCATGCTCAAAGCTGGTGTGGATATGCAGAATTCCTTTGCAGGGCCAGTAAAGTATGTTTTTACATAGTCTTTAAAAGGTAAAGTTTGATTACATATTTGGTTATTATGTGCTGAGGGGGTGATTAGAAGACAATTCTGAAACAAAGTCTTTGTTTCTTTGAAATTCTCTTCAGCATGTTTTAAACATTAACAGCCAGTACCTTCAAAGGGGGAAACTTAGCTTAGTCTTAACTTATTAAATATATATCAAGGCTAGGTAAAAGTTAGCAAATTGTCTATATTATTGATATAAAATACTCCGTCAAGTTCAGACTCTCAACTAGGGAAAAAGTGCCTCCCCATACACACACACACACACACACACACACACACACACACACACACACACACACACTTTTTTTTTTCTTTTGCAAAAAGAAGCAATTTGTGGTAGTTAGCTTATTACTGTAGATGTAACCAAGTTTATAGGGATTTTTTTTTCTCTTTCACTATAACCTGTTCTGGTACTCACTCATTAAACTGGCCTAGTCAGTTCATTATGTATATGTGTATGTCTGTTTTTAAGTATAGTGTGGTGGGGTCAGAGCTAAACATGAGATTCCACCACTGTGGTGCAAATCACCTGTTGTGTTGTAGCTACTGACGGCATGAAACTGTATTTTCACTCTTCCCAACATGGTGTCTGGGAAAGTCATTGATTATTCTAGTACACTAGTTAATGGCAACGTACCATAAGGCATGTTGCTTCATCTGCCTGCTTCCTAAGCCAGTTAGTGGAGAGCCTTCTCACACTGGCAGCTTAGCATTAGGGAAATGATGTGGCTGCCGGACAGACTGAGCAAATGCCCCACCAGGAACTTCTTTCTTAGAAGCCTCTTGTCGTTGCTGTGGAGGTAAATGCCAACTAGTACAGCACTTCTCTTCCCTGGCTTAGTGATTTGCAGCATAGGCCATTTAACTATAGACATTTGAATAATGTCATGGATTTTGAAATTCCTTAGAGATATATGGAAAGACTAAAAGAGTGTGTGTGTATGTGTGTGTGGGGGACAAATAGGTTCCTTGGGCCACAGCTGTCTTGTATTCCAAGTGAATGAATTTTAATAAAAAAAAACTTTTATTAGCATTGAACATGATGTCATAGCATCAATTTGAAAAACAAAATGAAAAATAGGACTATGCAATATTAGCTAATAAATATTTTCAAATCACAAGTAATTAACTAAACATGCAAGATTGATTAATTTTTATGCATCTTTGGTAAAAGCAATAATTCTTTATATTTGATGATTGACATCATTGTCATACCAATGCACTATATTTTCATATTTTGTGATCACTTTTAAAAAAGCAGTTTGTAGAACCATCCGTGAAGTGTCCGCTTCCTGGATTTTACATGTTGCTTTCTGGTTCTTGAGTCATAATAGTGTTGTCTTCTTCCAGAATCAAACAGAACTTGGAGATAGTTTACTCTGTACTTTTTTTTTTTTTCCTAACTTCATATTGATTGTGGATTGTACATTATGCATCCTGATCACATTTATATTCCCATCTCTTTGTCTTTGTCCTTATAATCTCCATCCCATAAAATAATAAAATACAATTTAAAAGAAAAGAAACCTCGCCATAGAAGCTGTAGAGGCATAGTGAGACACACCGTGTGTACCAATCTCCCCTGTGGTGCAGCCTGTGTGGAGTACAGCCAGCTCCTCAACTCTCATGACCCCAGGGGTCAGCTCTTTCAAGAGTTTCTACAAACTTCTGGCTGTCTTTATAATAATATCTTTGTTAGCTTTAAGATATGTCAGTAAGTCTTTGAGTAAGATAGCATTATGCAAATATCAGAAGTACAGTTGTAGAAAATAAATTGTAGGTTAAGATAGTGTCTGTCAAAATAATGTATATTGATTGACCTATGGTATGCTTTTATTTTTTTCTGTGCTGTGGAGCTGTACAAACCATTTTCAGATAATAGCTGATATTTCAGATTCTATTTTAAACAATGAATGAACCCAGTATTAACTCACTGGGTGTGCATTTTTATATATGACACACACATATATTTACAATATCAAGTAATATTTTAAAGGTAAATTCATCTCCCCCATGACCCACATGACCTTACCTTTATGGTTTAGATATATAATATGTAAGAGATATGGGACTCATTTAAAAGCAAAAAATTCTTTGAGTAATTCTTGATACAATTCAGCCATCTAAAGAAGAGTGGACTCCAAACTGGATTTCCTCTTTTCTTTTTCCCAAATATACATTAAACAGTATTTGTTGCAAAACATCCGTGTGTGCCTATCACCTCCCTCCGTCTCAAAATCAATTAATTTTTTTTAATGTAAAAGAAGGCCTAGGGAATTGGTTCAGTTGGTTGCTATCTTCAAAGTCTGATGACCTAAATATGATCTTAGGAACACACATAAAAAGCTGGATATGGTAGTACACATCTGTATTCCCAGCATTCCTATGGCAAGGTATGAGGTAGAGACAGAGAATTACTCAGAAGCTCACAGGCCAGTAGCTTGGTGTACACATTACCACAACAAAGACACGAGAACCTCTGCCCAAAAGATGGCAATTTTTGTGTTCTGTCTTCACACCTCATCAGATAGAAAGAACTTAAATCCTGAAGGGGGGTAGTGTACTGCCCATTATGGTAGCACAATGCAGGTTTTAATAATAGATAATTTAAATAGTAGGTTGTTTTCTGTAATAATTCTTTAGTAAGTGTTTATGCTATTCATATTTAGTTTTGATGTATGTTTAGTTATAATACTCATTTGATTTTAAGATATCAAGAAGTTAAGATGAACAGAATTTCTTGATACATTTTTGGTCAAGGACACCATAAAATGTTGTTCTGACAGACTGAGTTAACTATATGTTATTATTGTCTCTCAACATGGTGTCTCCAGTTCTTACCTTTTTTAGCCTGTCCACAGGGCTGCTCACCAGAAGACTGAGTGTGGGCCCAGCCTCTCTTGTAGCTATCCATAGCAGAAGGACGAAATTTCAGTCAAGGGAATTTGAGAAAAAATTGATATATGTTACTTTGAGACTATGCAGCTAAGCCAGATTAAAATGCCTCTTCCATCTATCTTTTCCTTTCTTCCAATATGTTTAAAATGGTGGCAGGAGCTGAAGAATCCATTGTAGCCATGAATCAGATGTCATATATCCAGTAGACTATGATACCAAACGGATGGTTCTTGAGTCTCATTTCTGGGCATGAGCCACATCACCCAAATTACTGTTGATTCAAATAAATGGTTTTTAATACATACTTAAGCCCAATTATATTTGAGTCTTTGTTGTACATTCCAGAGCCTGTAATATTTTTTAATAAAAAATATTTATTGGGTTATAATTAAGTTGTTGGATAGTTAACATTTATTTAGGGTTAGTGTAAATATGGTAGATTCCCCAATATGAGTGTTATGCTATATTTTCAAACAAAATTGTTAGTTATAATGTATGTTATTTTTTTAATTTAAAATGCTTTTTTTAATTTTATCTACTATAAAACCACTGATATCTCCCTTAAAAATTTTTTTATTATTAAAAATAATACCCACATTATTTAATATTTATCTTGTGATATTTTGTCTCTTAACATGACTAGAAGTTTCTGGTGAAAATCCTTGTAAATAAAACATCACAAAGAAAACCTCCTCAAATATCCCCATGCTTGCATCTGTGAAATAATGTTTTGATTTCATGTCCTTGTCAACAAAATATTTTTCTATTGGTTGAAAACTTTGAGGTTTTGTATATACTTTCTCGGCTCACTTTTATATAAGGAAAGAGTATCATTGTCCCTGAAATACAGAAAAGCCTATCATACCTCAGTGTAATAACTTGTGAAGTAAATAATCACATCACATGTCATCTCACTGTATATATTATTGTTTTTCTACATGGGACACTTGCTTCCAACTTTATTTTTTTTTTTTTGACAGACAACCTAATAGTTGTAATTGATAGTATCTTTACCATGTTGCTCATTTCATCATATTACCCTGTGTATGTCTTCTTATAATTTCTTAGGTAAAGAACTGACATCTTGCTGGTGTGTCCCTTCTGGGCCCATTCATAATTACCAAATAGTTGTGAATTGTAAGAGACTTTATTTTCTCAAAGGTTTTCATTGCAATATGTGTCTTTTATGTCAAAAACCAATTCTTAATGTGCTTCTGTTTTATTTGTCAAATATGATTGGGCTGTTTTCTGTACATGTTTGTAAGATCCTGAGACTACAGATGGCAGGTATTTGAGAACTAATACCTGGAAAAGTAATTTGCATAATGCAGGATCCCCCACTGTAGTCTCTCTAAAGTAATTTTAAAGATTTTCTTTAATTTCCTGGTGTTCAAAGAGTTGTTTCAGAAGTTAAGAAGGCTTTCTGTTTGTCAAGAAGACCGGAGTTGTATTTTCAACAGCCACATTGGACAACTCACAACTGTCTGTAAGTCCTGCTTCAGGGGACCTGATACCTCTTCTGGCCTTCTCAGGCACATGTATGCAAATGCCTCAAAACAAGAACATACATATAAACCCACATATATATATGGATTTTTTTATTCAAAATGATTATGGAACTTTTACTTATTTGTAGTATTTTTTTTTCAAACCTCATATATTACTTTTTGGATGTTTTTAAAAGGTATCCTCATAATTTTTGCCAACTTGACATTTTCTGTGATACTGCGTTCTTTTCATTCAGTAGCCATATATGAGTAAAATAGGTGAAGTTTGGAAAAGCAGATATATTTTGCATGTTTTTAACACATGTTCTCAGTATGACCACCACCAACACATAATGGGGGGCATTTTATTCTAGTCTTCATTTCCAGATAAATTGAGGCTGATGGGTGTGTGGATTGTGATTTTTCTATACCATATTTTCATAAAAATGATTCATACATGTAGATTTTTCAGTAATTTTGTATCAAAGAATAGATGTCAGTGATTTTTTTCCATAAGTGAATTTGGGAAGACAGCCAATATTTAGTATAGGGCTAGTTAAATGTCAAGGATTTTTAACAAAGCAAAAATGTTAGCTGTATCTATTTTTATATACTTATGGGAACAGTTAGAACAAAGAAACATCATGAGCTGACATATAAAACTGATAAAAGAAAACTTATCTTAATTTTCATTTTCGAATCATTTACTCTGAAGCGGGAGCTGTGCTGTTCACAAGCATTCTGTGTGTTCAGTGTTCAATGGCTCCTCCTAACCCACTGTGGGGCAGAATGATGTCAAGCTGTTAACCTGCCTTCTAATCCTGCAGGATATGGCAGAGACATCAGGCTGAGCCATGGCTATAGGGAAAGTGGGCATTTATTCTTACTTGTGGGCACTTGCTTCCTTCTAGATCAAGGTATTATTTTGAAGGATCTGTGCTCTGCCCAGGAACCAGGTAAAGGTCCAACAATAAGTGAATCTGATGTTGACTGAGTTCCTTTAGTCAAGCAGTAGATTTGGGGAGATGATGGGGTAAGAACAAAATAGTGACCTTTCCTAAGCATGCAGTAAGGTTACTGACACGATTTAGGTTTGATTCTGAAACTTGTTTTTGTTTTTCATAAAGACCCTCACTGGGAAGTAAACTCTCTTATAAGAGAATGTGCCATGTCCTACACATGAGACTTACAAAAAAGCAATCTCAGGGCTAGTTGAGAAGGGAAGACATTTAGATTATGGAGATATAGGGGTCAAATATAATGAAGCTATTTATAAGATTAACGTTGGCCAAAATTCTCAGGTTGTGTGAAGTAACAACCATTAGATATTAAGCAGGGTTCAAAAAAGAAATTATTCAGTGGCCAAGGGTGACCAATTCAGAGAGCAAGGAAAGGATTTGGAGGGTGACCCAAGTATTTGAGGGTTGGACTATAAAGGACCACAGGGACACTTCAGGTCATATGAAGGAGGACCAGGGACCTGACTAGCAGGTTTCATGTTGGATTTAATGATGACTAGATCAACAATAGAAAGAGGCTAATGATAAAATGACAATGGAAATGTCAGTCTTTGGGTAGACTAGTATAGATCTGGAGGCTGACTTAGAGGTAAAGGTACGATTGGAATGATGGAGAGAAAGACAGGAAGGGTTGGAGCAGAGTAAACATTTCAGTTGATCGAAGGACTGGGAAATTGAGATTCTCCCACAGGAAATAAGACACAGCTTGACCTGCAAAAGGCACTAGCAGATATTCTCTATATTGATGGATAAAATAAGACAATTTAAGGACTAGTCATCACCATGATTTAAAATCATGGTTTTAAATGTGAAGAATGTCTTTTGGAGCCACTTTCAATTCTGTATGGAATTACATATACACCCAGCCAGTGGTAGCAAGTCTTCACCATATTACTTCACAAATAAACCATGAACATCTTTGGAGAAGTCTCTGGGAGCCAAGCAAGTACTTAATACCATATTTTGGTGTTCTTTTATTTTTAATGTTAAATTCTGTATTCTCCCATCTGTATACTTTGGATTTAAACAGAGTTTTGACCCTAGCCAACAAGTCACCAAGCATGTACCCGGCATCTTCCCATTGGTCTGGAACTTACTGCAGCCTGACCTCAAAATAAAAAAATTGTCCAGCTCAAACTAAAAATCAACCCTCAGAGGGCTGCAAGTGTAAGACAGTGGCTCCATAACTATTAATGTAACTTAGGCTAGAAAACACTGTCTTTATTTATTTGCTCTATGAGAGCCCGAATCCTATTTATCTAATTCTTTTATGGTTTTTTGAGACTGAGTATCTCTGTGTAATAGTCCTGGCTGTCCTGGAACTCACTTTGTAGACCAGGCTGTCATTGAACTCACTGAGAACCCCTTGCCAAGTGCTGGGATTAAAGGCATGTGCCACCACTGCCTGACCTCATCTGATTCTTTCATTAGTTGCTTGGCATTTATTTTCATTTCAAGTTAAAAGTATACTTGTTTCCTTTAGGATTTTCTTGTCATTGTGAAAGAAAGGAAAGGAAGAGAGAGAGAAAGAGGGAGAGAAGGAGGGAGGGGGAGAGAGAGAGAGAGAGAGAGAGAGAGAGAGGAGAGAGAGAGAGAGAAAGTTAGTTTTTTTTTGAGTCTTACAGGAAAGGATAATGAAATATAAAAATAATAATGTTTGTGCTACCCTTTAACACGCGTACAATGCACAGAGGCAGGGACTGTTGAATCATGGGAATCCTGAGAGGCATTCCCCCCTGTCCTTTCCTGCCTGTACTTCACAGAGCGATTAGCATTGTGAGGGCAAATCCTGGTTCAGCTCTGGTGCTGAGTGTCTTTCTAAACACACACCGCGTGACTGTGAAGTGGCATCTTGATCTAGATGAGATGCTCCTTTAGGCTAGTCAGGGCTTCCTCCTGCCATCATTTAAGCCTCCTCTGAACCAACGTGAGAGATCGACTCCACTTCTCTCAAGATGTGACTCAGCCCCTCTCCCATCAAGGTTTCCATTGTGCCAGCGGCTCTAGAACCTCTCAGCATCACTGGTGTTTCTTTTGTGAGTTCTTCAATATCCAGAATCTCTCCTTGTCATCAATATTATTTACATTATTTCATATTCTTTTCTTTAAAAAAAAAAAACAACTATAGGTCTCTGTCTGTCCCAGAATAGTTGTTTTTTGTTTGTTTGTTTTTGTTTTTAAGAATTAAGCACTGCTTAACATTATTATTCTCACATAATTAAGTAAACAAACTGCTTTTTTAAACTGGAATTATTTTACTTTGACTACAGAAAAAAGGCACTGTGAAAAGAAAACACATTTATTAATTTTAAGTAGAATATGCTAACATGTCCTGTTGCTGTGCGGGAAGTTTTAGTGGTCACATATCAGTAGCAAAAAAAAAAAAAAAAAAAAAAAAAAAAATCATTTAGTAGAGAGTTCTGCCGTTACTTGCAATTATTCTTAAGGGACAACGGTTTGCCTCTAGCATTGGATTCTCGCTCTGAGTCTTTTCTTGCTGGGCACAGTCAATACATTTTTCTTTTGTAAGAAACTTGGAGTCTCCGTGCTTGCCCAGGTCAGGAAGCTTGTCCGAGTTGAGGGAGAGTGGCTGGCACAGCCAGCTGGGCTAAGCTGGGTCCAGAGCCCAGTGCTCTCGCTGAGCACCAAGCCCCACCACCCTCTGTCAGCCATTTCCTTCTAACAGCAATAGGACACATTGAAGGCTACTTAGGCAGCACGTTAGAGCTGCTTTTGCCATTTTATTTCTATTGGCTATATAATTCAATACATGTGTTTACACTTAACACACCTGAAACTACGTTATTAACCCTCTCTGCACCAGAGTTCTTTAAATAAAGTAATCTCTTTTTGCTTCTGACCTGGTTCTGACGCTACACCTGGCAGCAGGACAGAGCTCATGACCTAAGAGGCGTGATGTTTGTCCGGGCTGTGGCCATCCCTGTTTCACTGCTGGGAAAAGCTCTCTCACTTTCTCTGTAATTACCTTGAAATGGTTTCAGCCTTGAGAAAGTAAGGTTATGTGCCAGACCACATAATGCTCATGGGAGTCTACCACAAATGACCATTCCCCTTTTCCTGTGGAAAATGGAACAAAATAGGATGTTTTAGCTTCCCAAGTTTACACTTCCTTCTGTGTGGGAGATTTGGCCTTGCTCACCATGTTTGTGCCCTAAGAGAAAATTCCATTTGGACCCCTCCCTGTTAAGTTTTGTCCTTTTCTTCCCTCTTACCTTACAATACTTGTGCCAAAGAGTAATATTAGCTTCTGCTTTCTCACTGGGCATTTACAACACATTCAAAGAACATTTTAAGTTATTGTGTACAGTTGAATAACTCCATCAATCAGGTGTGTGTATGACAGGCCTTCACCCTTTGTGTCTTTTACCCGTGACTGCTTTAGGGAGATAAGCTGCAATTATTATTATTATTAATTTATATCTGGAAGAAACTTTAAGGACATTAAAAGCCCAACTCTTGTAGCAAAGGGAAGAGAATTCTGACTCTCTCACTAGCCGGGTGGATTAACCTCGGTGCAACTCCCTTTGCCTGGCCATGGCCCAATTTTCTCAGAGAAGGAAAGAGTAACAAGGTACAGGGATTGATTTCTTGTCAAACCTTGCCTTTATTTGGTTTAATTAATCTAAAAGTGGTTATTAGTGTTCCCTGACACTTAGCATAGGTTGGCTCCTTATCCTAACTCACGTTCTCTGTGCTCATGGCAAAAGTCTTGATCTCATCAGATATCTGCACCTTTTAAAACGCAGACGTCATCCTGGCTTTCAAAAGTTCTATGTTGTATTTTTTTTCAGGCACAAACATCTCCTCATGCTCTTGTAGATTGTCTCAGTTCTTTGCATGCTTCTCACTACTTGACCTGCCTTTGGCCTCTGGTTCTCTTTCCTCCATTTCACAAAGGACAGTCCATTCTGGCTGCACAGCCTAGAGCCTCAGATCCTTGATCAAATCTCAGCTTTGCCACCTCCCAGCTGGGACTGTTTCCAGTTGGCTCTCTGGCTGTCAGTGTCCATCTCAGACCATGAGGTCAGGGATCAGTCAGTTACAGCACAAGTAGCTATACGAAGCAGAGTGTATTCTTGGTGACTATGGGCTTCTGTACCATCACTGGAAGCTCTGCCCGGCCCTCTTGACCTGTGACATACTTCTTCTTCCCATACTCTCCCATACTTGGAATTCATATCCGTTTGTATCCCTCTAGATCAAGAAGTACACATGTACTAGTACCTGTATACACACACACATACATACACACACACATATGACATGGGAAGGTTTTCATGAGTTTATTATATTCATATTGTCCTGGAACTCATAATACTTAAAAACCTTTTATTATATTCATCTTGTCCTGGAACTCATAATACTTAAAAACCTTTGAAAATGTTTTTGGAAAGGAATGTACCAAAACTAAATTTGGCTTAGAAATGATTTAATGGGCATATACCTACAATATGGCGTGAATTCCCAATTAAAATGAACCAGACCTTGAGTTTTTCTTGTCTGGTAAAATATTTCCCAGTGGCAATTAGTTTTGTGAAATGTTAGTGGAGAAGTTTATTCCACTAGATTGTTTGATTGCTGCATTTCACTGAAAATGCAGCTTTGAAGTCCATGTTTTTAAAACAGCAATATTGAAGGAGCCAACTTTATTGATAAAATCATATGTTGATGGGACACATTGACTAACAAACTTGATAATATAAAGTAATTGAAGTAAATCATTTCTAAGATAGTTATTAAAAGCCCAAGTTTCTTTTTTAAAAAAAATCAAAATATTTTTTAAATAATTTCAAATATTATATCTTCAAATAAAAAATGGGATACACTGGGTAACAGAATAAGACCCTTGTTTCTGTAAGCAAACACCACTCAAAGACAGACTTTGAAACTATTCTCACTCATGTGAGAAACTGAATTGCATGGCATTGCCAGGCCATTGGGCTAGTTAGTATCCGGCCTGTATTAGAAATCAGGTGCTGCTAACTTTTACATGAGCATGACATATTCCACACTTCATTTCCACTCAGTGTCCTTTCAAAGCATTCTTCTATTTATGAGGAAGGTAGAAGATGTCAAAAGGATCTGCTGCTCAGTGTGGACACTGGTCTAGGTTCAAATTCTGGATCTCCTGTGTTGTTACTTGAGCAATGTAGCATCATTGCACCCTATTTATCTGATAATGTTTTCCTCTTAAACAAGAATGGCACTGTAGGACAAATCCTAATTGGTGATAATAGTGGAGTCAGATATTGGGGTAAATGCTGAAAGATCGGAGAGAAAAAGGAGCCAGGAACTAGAGAGAAGTCTTATCTCTACTGGACCCTTAGATCTAAAGAGGCCTAGCTCCTGTCTCCACCCCCACCTTATTACTTCTTCTCTTCCGGTTTTACCATATCACTTCCTGTTTCCTCCACCCAAGTGCTGGTTTAAAGGTGTATGCCACCATAGGCTGGCTTCTGTTGTTGACAAGGGCCTAGCTCTGCCCTCTGATCTCAGGCAAGCTTTATTTGTTATGGCACAAACAGAATATCCCCTCATGGCACTGACAGAATTCACTCCATAGGTTTTTGTCCTACAGTCTTGTTAGCGAATGTTATATTATTGGCATTTATGTCTTCACTGGTCATAGTCATTTAACTACTTAATAAGACAGAAGTTTTATTGACAAATTTAAAATTGTTTCTGTGGAAAGTTTTCTGACTATTATTTATAACATACTCATAGAAGAAGACTTTTTGTGCCTGTGTTCGAGTCTCTGTTGCTGTCACTGCCCAAGCATATTCTGACATCTCTGTCTTGTCTAGATCACTATATGGATGTGGTATGGATAATAATG
The DNA here is from genome assembly GCA_004025045.1 of Sigmodon hispidus. Classification (NCBI taxonomy): domain Eukaryota; kingdom Metazoa; phylum Chordata; class Mammalia; order Rodentia; family Cricetidae; genus Sigmodon; species Sigmodon hispidus. The sequence continues at coordinate 206,280 of PVIH01000708.1, read as the reverse complement.
CTGGGACACATTATATCTACCACTTGGTAAAATACTTTCTTTGTACTCATGAAAACTGAGTTGAATCCTCAGACCCTCTTAAATGAGGCTGGGAATGGTGTTGTGTAATTCCAGCCTGGAGAGGCAGAGACAAAAGAATTTGTGGGGCTTTGTGACCACCCAACCTAGTATCCTAGGTGGATTCCAGGCCATTAAGAGACACATCTCGGGCTGGAGAAATGGCTCAGTGGTTAAGAGCACTGACTGTTCTTCCAGAGGATCTGAGTTCGATTCCCAGCATCCACATGGCAGCTAACAGATGTCTGTAATTCCAACATCTGACACCCTGACTCAGTTATATATGCAGCCAAAACACCAATGAACATAAAATAAAAATAAATGTTAAAAAAAGACACATCTCAACAAAGTTGTGGATGACACCTGAGTAATGACATCCAGATCTCCACAAACACATCCATACCCATGCCTCTACAACCACACACACATAAACATGGATTCACACATGCATGGACAAACACATGAACATACATGCACACTGCACATACGTACATACCCTTTTATACCCACATACATATGAACATGCATTCACATGTACGCGCGCGCGCACACACACACACACACACACACACACACACCACTGGTGCACTGTGTGAATGAATGACCACTCCTCCAATAAGAAGCAAAAGTGGTAGAGAGGCACCTGAGGAAAACAGTGGGCTTGTGAAACTTAATGTGTTTAGAGATTATCATAAATCTGAGAATTCTGGATTTAAAAAGCCCAACCAACTCTCCTTGAGAAAAAAGAAATCTATTCTGTGAGTGTAGTGAATTGAAGTACTGAAATTGCATAAGCTTTGTTTTATAACGTCATTATGAAATATATTAAAGTACTGCTATGTTCTTTAGAAAGGAGGACTTACAGAATTCTCTTGAATATCTCTGGGGAATGAGAATACAAATGAACTTCTAGTGTGATTTACTGTCCTGATTTAAAGATTAAATTTGCACATGCGCACCACCTCCTTCCATGAGTGAACTAGATGATTTCACAGAAATAGGTCTGAACCCCCTAAGACTCACAACAGGGCCATGTGCTCAGAAAGTTCCTGAAATGGGAAATGGTAACTTAGAGACCCTTTCAGGATTTTAAAGGCATCAGGAAATGGGAATCATAATTTGAGGACCTTTATTCACAGAATGTTATGAATTACAGCATGTGGTCATATTTAAGGCACTGTGGTCTCTACAGTTGGGTAATTAATCTGCCACCACCTCTACCAGACACTCATCTAGGTGCTCGGACATGTCAGGGAAGAGGAAAGGAGACAAAGGCACAGCTCATGTCACTGCCAAGGTAGCTGAGACTCAGTGAGGTTCAGAGCTTGCTGGAGGGCAGAGATGCAAGAGAAGTGGGTTTAATACAGATTTCTTAAATATGGCAGGCAGGATTATTGACAGATTATCAATCATTAGATGAGGTGTTTTGCCTACAAAATATGTGACTAGTTACTGATTATCTTGAGCTTATTGTGAGAATCACGTGGCACTTCAGATAGTGTGATTTCCTTTATGTTGTGTTACGTGTTCCTTTCTTCATGACACTCCACTGGCCCTCCGATACGTTTGAATTGTGAGCACTGTGAATGGAGTCTGTGATCAGAGTTTTCTTTGGGCCACCAGCTCACAAATAACACATGGAGGCTAATCATTATGGCAACAGGATCATCTCTAGTATTCTGTGCTAGGAGGGTGCAAGGCCAGCTGTCCTGTGTGCTACAGCTAGTAGGGGACAGGCTGGTTCTCTCACTCTTGTGTCCCCAGGCTATTTCTCTTGCATGACACAGGTATCAAGGGCTGATTATTTTTCTAAGTTACTTTCTAGTCTGGAGATTCTTGAGGACAGAGTTTTGACTGAGAGGATCACTGGCAGATCGTAGGTGCTCCTCAAATAAGAGTTTAAATGGAGCAAGTGAATTTTGTGAATCTTCGTACATTTTGGAAGGGGTTGCAAGCTCTTGTGGAAGAATAGGTGAACGATGGAGAGATTATTATGTATTTTGAGTAAAATCGTAATAACAGGTACATCTAAGAATGTGTGAGGTCAACTCAGATACTTCTTGCTAAAACACAAAAGCCCCTTAATTTTTTTTATTTTCAATGTTTTTTCCATCATTCATTTTACCCATTCCTTTTAAGCACTCAGCTCCTTTCCCATGACTTAAACTGTGTGGAATTACTTAAGTAACTGAAGAATTGCTTATTGCTTCTGTTTTTCACTTCTGGCCAGTTTTTCTATTTACATTGTCAGGAGTTGGCGCAGTCACAGACTCTCAAGCATAGAGGGTGTGCAGTTCAAGGTCAAACATGACAGGGACTTAGTAGCGTTGGCTCTCTGCAGGTTCCTTATAGAAAGAATCAGGAGGCCATCTCTTCCACTGTTGTGTGTAGTTTATGAAATCATAGAGCAAATGACGCCTCACTCTTTAAGTGTTTTCCACACTCTTGTGAGTTCAGCGGGAAATGCAGAATTGGTGTTGTCTGAGGGTTATTCAAAGTTATCTCTGTGTCCTTTATTATGGTTCTTAAGGCAGCAGTCTTGAGGACAGTGCTGATCAGAGAAGGTAGCGAATTGAATAAATGCTGAATTTCTCATGGAAAAGTCATAGAGGAGATTGGGGAAATGTCTGTAATTGTTGGTGATCTAAATAACATTGTCTTTGTCACTTTTCCACTTCAAATTTACTGCATGGGGACCAGTGCCATGGCAGCCAACCCCAGCACATGGCAGGAATAGACAGAAAGATGCTGAGTCTCTGGCTACCCAGTAAGTTACTGTCTTTCAAAATACACACACACACACACACACACACACACACACACACACACACACACACAGTGTATGTCTCTTAAATTTATTACCTACTGCCTACCTATAATCTATCTGTCATCTATCACTTGTCTGTTACATGCCATTTATTGCCTACCTCCCATCTAGCTATCCATCACATAGCATTAACTGTAAAATGGGCTAAAATTTTTCTTCAGATGAAACAGACTTCCCAAACCTAAGAGCATAAACTTCACTCACCAACATATCTTGAATCATGTCTTGAAAATGATTTCTGAACCTGTCTCTGGCTTTTGTCGTGGACACGCTCATGACACAGGAGAGGCAGCACTGTAAAAGGTGCTGACTGCTGAGGCAAGACATCTGCATGCTGAATCCTAGCATGTTAGGAGTTCATAATGAAACACTGAAAATATATTCATGTAGCAAAGTAACTGTGTAGGCACTTAGTGACCCTGTCTTCACTACCATGCTGGTTTATACTGACCTCAAAGGATATTGAACATATAAGGTCATTACTATGGTAGGCTTTCAGTGTCAGGATCAAAGTCAGAGTCTGATTAATGTTCACAGAGCTCTCCATGTGTTCAGGTCTCATGACTTGGTGAACCAATGTGTAGCCCTCTCTGCAGTGGTAAAGGGCACAGATTCAAGGCCCTTTGAAATAGCTCTGAGCATACTCACTCTTGTTCCTCTAGCTTCACTCAACACTTAATATTTTGTCTTAGTATGTTAAATATAAGCTGTAGATAAGGGAGAGTGTCTGTGACCACCATGGCTAGCAGAGTCATGGTCCACAAAAGGCAAGAAGGTAGTTCTGTTCAACACTACTCAATAGCCAGTGTTGGTTCAAACTTCTAGACTCTGACTCCGTGTAGTTTCTTTGAGGCATATTTAAGCACAATTTGGTGAAAACTTTACTGGTGATAATGAACTCAAATGCATTTAAACCAAACATGGCTACATCTAAACTCTTTGTAAAGTATATGTGACATCTTCCATAAAGATGGGTTCTGTAGATTGACAAGCTAACAGTAATGGTCTGGTGGAGGATCTATTGTGGTCTTGGCCACAGAGAGAATGCAAAAGGTCACCGGGCTACTAAGCACACCCACCCCTACACTTCCAGGTATATAGCAGGGTATACATCCCTTCCTTTGAAGGGACAATGCTCTGTGTTTAACATTCCTGGTTCACCTCTTGTGGATCTGTGAGCACAAGGACCTCTGTGCCTCCTACACAGGTCCAAGTGATGAGTTCACATACCTGCTATAATAAGATTTAAGAAACATATCCAGTTTCCTAAATTATAGGTATGTGATTGCCATAATGGGTACTGGTTTGATGAACTGTCAGGGTTACTTGTTTGCTCTTCTTTCCAATATAATTGCTTAGTTGAAATTTGTGGTCCTCTTTAATCTCCCTTGTGAAAGAATGATTGTCTCAGTTTCCTGTCTGTATTTGTTATAGACACCTGTAAAGTATCCCTCTCACTCTTTAATTTGGTGCATATTGATCATCCTGTGGTGCACACAAGGGACAGAAGAATCATCAAGAGATGGGTCCTAAGGCTCACCACTGCTTTGTCAGGGTTGCAGACTCTTCATGTGTGTATAAATGGATGTATCTGACACCCAAGAGCTCTAATGTTGCATCATAGTGTGTGTGTGTGTGTGTGTGTGTGTGTGTGTGTGTGTGTGTGTAGGACAACTTTCAAACACTACCTCCATTAGTGCTATTTTAAGGTTTTATAGATACACTTTACATTATCTACACATTTTTTCTCTTTAGCCCTTGGGCCTGTTCAAGTCGGTACAAGCCTCTTTCTCTACTTGGTTTTCCATGGACAACACTCTTATACTTTCCACTTAACTCAGGTCTCTTTTTCATTAGTCTCTTGATAGCTCTTTCTCGAGAGTCCTGAGGTACAGTCTTCAGATTCCCTCAGACTTCTCTACTGAGCTGGGCCTGCTTCCACACCACATTGAGTATCTACTTTTCTGCCAGTTTATTTCTAAACATCTTCATTTCTACTCTGCTCTTTTCACTTAAATCTTATCCTTTTCATTTGGTTCCCATGACTATTTATTTAAGAGATATCTTATATTTTCAAGTACATTCATTGCCCCCTCCATCATAAATCTGATGGCTCTACTGGCTTTCTTTCATAGACATGACAGTTATATCTTGTCATCTTTTTGTCTGTCTATATAAAATCTAAATAAAAATGTTTACAAGTACCTTTTGAATATGTGCCCAGATTTGAACATTCTCCTCTTGTGCTGACCCACAGCATCTTGCTTGGATTGCTACAGTGACCGATTTCTCACATGATTTTCTTTTTTTTAACCTTTCGATCCCATCAGAATTGTTCTGTATAGAACTTCTGTCTCCTTTTCTCCAACCTCATGACTTCTCAGCTGCTTGTGAATGGGAACTTATACTTTGTATTCTCCCATTGTATATCTACCACCAATAATGCACCTTTTTAGCTTCAGTTTTAATCTATTCACTATCTTCCTTTCTTGTCAGAATGAAAGCTCCAGGATGACAGAACATTTATTTTGGTCTGTTTTTCCTTCCTGTTGCTCTACAGTAGTTGGAACTTTGGTAAATTCTCACTAAATTAGTAATGATTTAAATATTGACTATTTTCAAGCTATGTGCTAGAGTGCTGTAGCTGAAAATATTGCTGGCCGAGCATGGTGGTGTGATTTACATAAAAAGACATGCTGTTCTCTCTGCCTCAAGAAGTGATTTGTTCTCAAGGAACCTCACAATGGCACCATTATTTCCATTCCTCTCAGGACTGTGGCTTCTCACTCTGCCTCAAATGGCCAGTTGCAAAGCCTGCCATAGTCTCCCCCCCACACACGCACACATTATTTGTCCCACTTCCTTCAATTAATGAAAATGTTTGTTTGACTTAAGGCAAATCAGTCCTTACCTACTTTTCTCCTGAATTGAGGTCAAAATGTTCAGTTGTGAGTAGAATTTAAAAGAGAGGGCAAGAAAGGCTAAGAGCCTGGCTGTGTGCTATTTATTTCCATGTTGAAAATTGCCACAGTGTTTTTCAGTGTTCTATCTCTTGTTAACATCACAGTAAAAGGGACAGCCATCATTATTTTGGCCTGGAAACAATATAGACAGATTTTAGATGTCTTACTGTAATCTGAGAAAATATACTATAGGAAAAGTACCTAATAAATGTGTTCATGTTGTTATTGAATTCTAATAGATGAAATATTTTGTCCCATCTTTTAAATCCTGAATTATGTTTTAATAATAGGTTTCACAGATAGTAATGATGCTTACGATATGTAAAATAATACTGAAGAATGTATTTCCAGAATTAATTACAAGGGAAAGTCAACATGACAGGGAAGCCCACATGTATATATGTCCTACACAATAAGAACTAAACTCAGAATATTTGTTTTACTTCCACTTTTACTTCTACTTTCTCTGTTCTTTCTTCTTTCTAACTTCTTTCTGGGATAGAGGGATTTCAGGGAAAATATACTCCAAGGAGTCAAAAAGGAATCCTCTACATAAATAATAAACATGGAATGTCTGTGCTGACACTGAATTTTTCATGATAACAGTCCACTGTGTTATGCTAGAGGAGCCACCCTGAGCCCCAGCAGGGCACTCCTATGGGAACTGCCCAGTGGCCCAGCAGGCAATCCCATGTGGCAGAAACACTAGGAGGAGTCACAGGACAAGAAGGCACTGTACACTTAAGGAGGAAGCTAACATGTGGTTGAAGTGAAAGAAAAATGTTGGCTGATAAGTCTCTCAGCCACAAAAAGGATATATATACTACACAAATTCTAGTTGGTATTTAATGACAACCCAGAGCCAGATATTGGGGGAAAGCTAGAATATCAGAGAGAAGAAACAGAGCACAGTCAGTTCTCACTCAGCCAATTTCTCAGGTTGAACCGGGAGAGCAAATGCTTCTTCAAGAGTCGCTCCTGCAGAGTGCCTGAATCTCCTGCCTTAAATATATTCCCTGCCCAGTTGTTTCACTTGTGGGCTCAACTCTGCATCATAATCATAGTGTTAGGATTAAAGTTGTGACCTACTAGCGTTTGGTTTTTAGGCCTTGAGGTCACAGAAATCAAGAAAGATTTCTGTGTCTGGAACTCTGGAATGATGGGATTAAAGGTATGGGTCACCACCTTGTCATCCTGAGTAATGGAATTAAAGGCTTGAGTCACCACTCTCTGACCCTCATGGCTTGACTGTGGGTGATTCTGTTCTCTGATATTCCAGGTTGATTTTATTAAATATAAAATATATCACCACAGATATATTGATTCAGTTTGCCATAGCAAAGAGAATTCCTTGGGTTAAGGCATTTAAACCCTTGTTGTATATGTCTAATACTAAAATACTTTCGACTTAGATTGAGATGAGCATGCAAATTCAAGTTCAGCCCTTTTGAAATGTTCTGAGTGGATGTTTTCCAGCTTCTGTATGTGTGTGCCGTTCTTGCTCCACTATGAATAGAAAGTTCACTTCATAAAAGTCTTCTTCACATGATGTGGAGATGAGAAAATGTCTCTTACTCTTAAGACTTAATGACTCTGTTTTGTTTAATTGTAGGTTCTACAAAACCAATAGCTGTTGCAGGAATCACTTTTCAGGGAATCTTGTATTGGACTTCAAGTGACTGTTGGAGAATAAATTTGTACATTAATTACTTTCAGTTAATTTATCTTAAGCAATGGGAACTTGTGTATTTATTAAACACAAATTAGATGAACTTATAAATATTTTTTATCATTTTTTTTCACTTGTATCAGCTGTGTTCCAATGGATATGAGTAGAAGAGATGCAATTCTAGGTGTGGAATTACACATGCTAAATGTCTGTGTTTACCACCTTCACCTGACATCATGAGAGAGGTATCTATTTATTTAAATTAAGTAGCTACTAGCCAAGCTTCTGTCCATAAGGCCAAGTAAGTACCTGAGCTGCAACAAATGGAAAGCTATATCTGATTCCATGAAGTAGACTTAAAAGCAATATAGTACATATTCTTCCTATATTTGCACCTAAATTCACCCAGTCTCCAAAATGTGATGTCCTCACCAGCCAGAAAGGGGAAGAAAATGATGACCAAAATGTGTGTCTCAGTTCCTTGGAGCTGTGCCTTGTAATCTTGCTGTTCCCTGCAGATGTGCTGGAGAAAGTGAGAGAACTAACATCTGGTATGTAAATGATCTTCCTTTACACCCTTACAAAAGGTGTGTCCAAGAAAGATGGCAGAATAGTGACACCATCTTCTTCATTTGGCCTCTGCCTAACAATCCAGAGGACCACACACAGTCTTACTTTATGCCTTTGTGTGGTCTCATGTGAAACCATTAACCTTGACCTGGTGGCCAGTACACCTCTTGGAATTTGGGAGATTCAGAACATTGGTCCTTTGGGGAATAGAGGATACAGGGCATGCCATAGAAACTCTGGTAATATAAAATGTAAAAAATCAAGCAGAATATGAAATACCTTCAAAGAGTGGTAGAGGGTAGCAAGGCATACCAGTGGCTGCTTTAGTGCCTGTTAGGATCAGGTCCAGTAAACTACTGTTACCAACTCCTCCTTTCTACCGAAAGCGCCTACCGAAACTCTAGCCAAGCTAAAGCCTCTACAGCAAGGACTTAGATTGGAACATGGAATTATCAGTCACTAAAAGTTAGTTACCAAAGCGACAAAGAGCAGCCATATAGTCTTGCGAAAGAATAACTCCCATTCCCCTTACTTTCAAATATCCATAAGTAGTTTTCCTTGGAAGAGAAGCCAAGACTTAGCCAGAACTCTGAGGGCAAGGGCATCTAAGAAACACAGCTTCTTCAAGCTCCTGCATTGCAGGGAGAATGTGGTGGTGAATGCTGATGACAAACAGCCTTCTTGTAAAAGAACCGGTGGAAGGGAACTTAAGGTTTTTAAAGGGAAAGGATACATATTGCTACTAAAAAATTTTCATGCCAAGGATTGTCAATTGTCTACAATCTGTATCTAGTCCTGTATATTTGGGAACTCTTCTGAGTGTGTCAGATGAAGAAATTCAATTTTAAGGGTCACACAGTGGTCTAAAAAAATGATAAATCAGATCTATAGCTAACTAGAATATTTGTTTTCTGTTTTTTTGTTTTGTTTGTTTTGTTTTGTTTTAAAGAAAGGAAGGTTGACATCAAGATAGAATCTTTGTAGAAAGTAAAGTACATATACTTTTGCCTTTGGAAAAAAATATAAGCATACTTGTTTCAGAAAACCATGTATTGTGGTGTGCTGGTGAAGGCCCTAGTCTTCTCTGTCCTTTTGGGAAAAAAAATCAGTGTTCTCTCACATACTGTCTCCATCTGTTCCTTTTCCCATGTACTTTAGAAATTTGCAATTCCAGTGTTCAGACTTCGTGCACAATTCTTTATCAATAGCACAGGAACTGCATGGATCACCTTTGTGAAAATGTCTTTTCACAGAGGTGTGTGAAATTCTTACTGTCAACTGAAGATTTTTTTTTTCCTACTGTCTGAATATAAATGGTTCTTGGGACTGCCTGTCTTCTAGAATTAATGAATCTATTCCCATTTGGCAGCAGATAGTAGCTCTCAGTGCTTGCTATCTGACAAACGTTCCCATAGCAACACAAGGGCAATCTGTTTAGTTCCTTTAAATATTGAAATTAGAGCCTGAGAAAAACATATATGGTATTATGCCTATTGTACCATCTACCAAGGCTGATTTGGATTCATTGTTGATGAAGGAAGATTTTCCAAATTAATGAAAATGTTACCTTTTTGTTGGTGTTGGGCTTTTTTGTTTTTGTTTTTAAAAAGGAAAAGAGCTCTTGAAGTTATTCTTTTAAATTTCAACAGAGATTCAGGTTTTCATCTGCTGTTGACAGATCTGATTTCCCACGCTAATTTTCTCTACATTTCCCAAACTTGTTCTCTCATTATCTACTTGGATGCCTTAGTCACACACATATCCTAAAGAACATCTACATTTGTCTGAAATTAAAATCCTGTTAAAAAAAAAATAGATACGTTGTGAATATGCAAAACTCAGAAAAGGTTTACTGACTTCTAAAAATTAAAAATATACCCGCATTTTTTTTTTTTAAAACAGCAGAACAGTTGAAAGGTGTCTGCTACTGATGTGTCTTCTTCATACAGCCCCAGTGAAAATCTTGACTTAACAGAAGCCAGCAGGCGGTCATTAATCATCTTATGAAACAAACTTACCATACAACAGATTCACCATAGTTATTCTGTGAGAGCCCTTTGCACATTGGATATGGCTGGACTCCCACATCTTTTCTTTATACATAAATTTCAGATGATCATTTTTTTGACTAGGTTGGTGAAGAGTAGCCAAAGAAGGGCCATAGGCCATTAGCCCATTTCCTCCTCTGGGTGAAAAGATTCAGACAGAAAAGAATGAGTTATTAGTATGAGCCTGAGCTTGTGGTAAAGGATTAGAATTACTGCCTATCAGTGGTTGTTGTTAATGGATTTTCCATGGTGAAATTAATATGTGTTCATTGGGATTTTGTTAGCCACTTCATCATCATAGGCATAGCTGAAGTTTGTACTTGCCACACTATTAAATTATATGGCACAGTGTGGTTTCAATTAGTGAGTGGAGTGGAATGGGCACACAGCAACATACCTTTTGGCTTTTTCTTTCATGTGACAGTTTCCTTCTCTCCTTTCCCAGAATGTCTGTCATCTTAGCATATCTTCTAGCAATGCATGTGTTAGTATTTTGTATTGGGATCACACAGAATAGTTTATGGATAGCACCAATTTTTGTCACCCTAAGAATAATACTGCTCTTAGCAGTGGCCCTGTTTCTATGTACAGATGGTTTTGATGTATATATTTCAGGTATCTGGAGCAAGCAGAAAGAAGCAATCTTGGCTCATCCCTATTTTAGAATTAGCCCTACATCCATAAATGTACATTTTTCTTTCAGGAGTTAAACAGGACTGTCATAAGACTGTATTCCGTGAATTTTTAAAATAGTGCCAGTACAGCACATTGTGCAAAAATAATTTTAAAACTAGGGCCATTATAAGCATCTTTGTACCAGTTTTACTTCATAAACAATACAGCTTTCCATTAGACCATTATTAGCCATTAATAAACAGCTGTCTACACTGTTGGCCTCATAGGACCAGAGCAGTTTACTCAATCAGAAAATTTAAGGCCAAAAACAGTTATATTTTTCACCTTAGGTCTTTTTTGGAAGAATGAATGGATGGATTAATATAAAATTCCTACTGGCTTTCTGTGACTTAGTGTAGATCCAGATAAAATCAGGAGCTAGCCACTCTTGTTATTTTAGGGTAGTATTGGAGGGCTGCTGTGGTGAGTCAGAGGATAAAGGGTCACACACACACACACACACACACACACACACATTGATAGCTCAGGGTATCCTGCTTGGTTCAATCAGTGTGGTTCTCTGAGAAGTACTGGCATCTAAACTGCCTCTCCAGTATCATATTTCCCCAGCTAAGGCTTTGCCTTCTCTGGGGCCTCAGTTCAGGATCGAATTGGCTCATGTCTTGGCTGCATGATTTATCTTAAGGATTTGGGCCATTTTCCTAAAACTCTCTGGGACTCGGTTTCTTATCTGTAGAAGGGAGATAACAGTAACACCTGCCTTGGGGAACCAAGAGGCTTAAAACAGCTGAGACTCAAAGTCGGCTAAACCACCATTTTAATCATGGCTTAAGTCACTTACACTTTGGAAGCTTTGGTTTTTGCCATTCATAACATGGACTACCAGGAGTAAAGAGCCAATAAAATGATACTGTTTCAAAGTTCTTTATGTTACTGAGATATGCATTAACCTCACTCATCAAAATGCTGCAGTCAACATTGCATTAACAAGTTCACCCAGGCTTTCCCTAATCTATTCATGGGCCATACATGTTTCATAATTTGCTCATAGACTGCTAGAATTATCACATTGATACATATACTGTTTATCAAACACCAGCTCTGATCTATGCAATATAAAAGCCACTGAGTGTTACCTGTGCCGGGAAATCCTTGAAGACCCATCATTGTGAGGTACCAGGTTTTAGTTACTCTCAATATATGTTAGACATTGAAATAAGGCATATATAACCCCAGGCCTTAACCTTGAACCTGGAACAAAAGCCCTCTTAACAAGTATTTTTCTCACCTGAGCTTCAGGAACCTCTTCTAGGTCTGTTTTCTCTATGACTGCCCTGCCTGCCCTCTCCCTCACATCAGGCTCCCCTCTGAGAGCTGTTTTCATATAACACATTCTCCTGCTTCCTGCTGCCCTTCTCTGGGTTTCTAAAGTTGTCTGGTGGAGAATACAGATGAGACTGGGGAGCCATCAGAGCAGGCCAGGGGCCAGCAGATAATCGTTCTTTGCCACTATGAGTTTCTGGATTGGGGGCAGTTTCTGGGGGCTTATTTTCTCTCTCAGCTTTCTGGTGGATATAGAGCTTTAATCATTCCCCAGCACATGTGTCAGTCTGACACTTTTCCTGCAAAACAAAGACACAAAATTAACAGGAAAGTTTGTCTTGTCACCAGTGGCCTTTCTCAGTCACCATGCTTAGCAGTGGGACATCATTATGTGGATGCACTGAAGGTTAAGCAGTTGCAGCTCTTAGATATTAATTGAAATCAGATCGTTTTAGAAACTGAAGACCTGGGAGATTGTGTACTGCTCAGGGAACCATTGAGGATTTGTGGGACATTTTCGAGAATAAGGCAGAATGACAAAATTTGATTGAGAAACACAATAATTAGGTGCCCAAACCTGGAAAGTTATAAAGATCGGTGAGGAAGAGTATTGAGGGGAGTTTCCTCCCCCAGCTTTCTAGAAGGAGGTTTTAGAGGATACAGAGCTTCCCCTAGATAAAGCCTAGCACAGGTAGTGGCCAGACCCCTCCACCTTTGGTTTGGATCCTGAGATTTCTTACTCCTATTTAAGGCCGAGGTATGCTTTTTGTGTTGGAAACCTTTATTTCATTTATCCTCATTCTACATCTCTAGTTGACTACTGATTCCTTCATTGTTTCTGTAATCTGTTTGTATCTATTTTCTGCTTACTATTTCTGTTTCCTTCTTCCTAAGAGATCCCTGAAGTGTAGAAGGTACACGAAGCCCTGACACTCCCACAGAGCTCATGTGGGGAACTTGACTGTTCAGATTGCCGACTCATAACTCTCCCAGACTTTGTCATTTGTTTGTGCACCTGCAGCTACAGTTTTCTCCAGTGCACTTTGCACAAAGAAATCTGTTTCATCATTTGGTGTGCAAGACTGAGGCCAGGACCCTTGTCAGGGAGAAAATAAATGACTCTGGAAACAGAAGTGTGGAGCTAACAGCTTGCTTTCCCAGACTGACCTCGTAACTCTGTGCCCCAGAAAAATTAAAATTGAGAACATTTGGAGATCGCTTGAGAAAAGTTGAAAATGTGAACATTAAATCTGGGATTGCTAAGGGGCTGTGGCATTTCCTGCCTCCTTTGTATGCCATTTGTCTCTTTTCTAATTCTCATTTTTAAAATATCTGCTAGATTAATTTTGCTAAAATGCCATTTTTGCATTCCTCATCCCTTGTTTAAAAATCTGCAGTGACTCATCCTTCACTTAGACATCAGCAGAAGGACTTGATGAAGCTGGTTTGTGGTCTCCCACAGCCAGGCCCTTACCCACCAATCTTCTTTCTGTCAAGAGTATTTCAGATATGGCACATAGGTTTGTTCCGTGTCCCTGGACTATCTGTTTCCCCCTATTTATGTCTTTTTCTGAAGTTGTCTCAAATAACTTTAAACTAGGATCCTCTGGGGTCTGTACTCAGGCTCTCTAAACTTGGCCTGTAGCAATGTGGGGGTGCTCTGTGAGTTGAGGAATATAGGTACTTACATAAGTGATGCCACTGCTTCCATTATTGATGTTTATTGACACAAAAAGGTAATTGAATTAGGACCCAGAGGACACTGAAAGGCCATTCAAGTGTTTCAGAATTGCTTATCTCTGATACCCTTTTGCTTTTGGGAAGCTTTCCTGCTTTACTATGAAAAGCTGTGATGGAATCAGAGCAATGTTAGATTCTGATTGGCTGCGAAACCTCACTCTCCTGGGAGCCCTTTGACCCGGACATAGTTTCTATATCTAAAAGCCTTCAAAGACTGGGGCTGCAAACCTACTCTAGGGTGGTTGTGAGAGCACGAACAATGGTCACTCAATGCAAAAGCTCCCTAGAAATATTATCTGCCACCCATGATTATGAATGGTAATTTTGGTAATGTTACAGCTACTTTGTGATGAATTTGAACATATTTAGCATCTCCTGCATTTAAAAGCTATTTTCTGCTTTGAAAATGAATTCTAATTTAAGTTGGAATAAAAATCCATCTCCTATGCCCTTAGGTGGTGAGGAGGCATTTAGTGCAAGAGGTGATTCTCTGTGCTTCTCAGAGCAGGAGCTTACAACAAAGGAATCATTTGTGCTTAACAATTCCTTCTGTTACTCATGCAATTATCCCTTCTCACAGACGCCTGTGGCCAAATGGATCTACTCCCAAGAGAAAGGCTCTATCTCTCCTGGCTGAACAAACATTAAGGCATAAAGGCTAGCCACTCTTAAAGACAGTGTTCCTCCCTATCCTAAAGTGCTTGCTTCTCTCCCAGGAGAAAGAACTTGCACCAGGCTGTAAAAGCATGAAGAGATGCTTGCTCTCTCTCTCTCTCTCTCTCTCTCTCTCTCTCTCTCTCTCTCTCTCTCTCTCTCTCTTTCTCCTGCAAACTTGGAAATGCATTCCCAAGTTTGAGGTAGGTGGGGTGGGATTTGGGGAAGGGTTTGCTGTTTCAGGATATGAGCTGATTTTCATTGGTATCTTCATCCATCCTTTCAAAAATTCTTCATTGTATTCATCAACCATATATTGAGTATATACCCAGTCAAACACAGCAAACTAGATACTAGACACATTGAAAATAAATGAGATTTATTTTTCTTAAGATGAGGGTTTTTTTTTAAACTTTAATTGCACATTGAATTAAATCTTAAATTATTATTTGAGGGAATGAATATGTTCTGAGAGAGATTTGGGTTGGTAAAACTCCATGTCAAGTAGGAGAAATGAAATGCAGTGCCTGTTCAAAAATTACAAACTGGAAGTATTCGAATACACAGGGATTCTTTCACAGTGGCCAAGGAACTTGCCAAGGTGTAGTCAACATCTAGGCAACTTCAAGACAGACTTTTAAACTCCAGCCACTCCACATCGTCTCAGATAGAAGATGGGAGATATTATGTTACTGCTAGAAAGTGCTATGCATGGGAAACATTTTCATTGTTCCAAAGAGTAGAGTGTTGTTCTCACCCATTTTACAAGCTTAGAAGTTGAACCATCAGGAAGATTGCCTATAGATTAAGATCAGTCACTTGTCTCACAGACACTGAGCGTTTCTGTTCAAAACAGCAAATATTTCTTTTCGTGTGTGTGTGTGTGTGTGTGTGTGTGTGTGTGTGTGTGTGTGTGTGTGTGTGTATTTATAGGGCAGAGGTCAATGGGTGTCCTCAATTGCTCTTCACCATTATTATTATTATTATTATTGTTATTATTTTGATACAGGGTCTCTCACTGAATCTAGACCTCATTGTTTCTGCTAGGCTTGCTGGTCAGCAAGCTCCTGGGATTCTCCTGCTTCTACCTCTTCAGTGCTAGGATTGAAGTGTCTCCTTACACATAGGTGCTGAGGATCCTAACTCAGATTTTTGTGCTTGTGCTTGTGAACACTTTACTTACCAAACCAGCTATGAAGCCCAGCAAATACTATTTCTATAGACTAACTTTTTATGGGACCTTTCAGTTCTCATGAAATAGACTTAGAAATAATTTACAAAAGAGAAAAAAAGATTCTCTTCTTCAAAATGAGGAGTTGAGCCAACATTGTTTATGCTAGAGATAACACAAGTACATGTGATATGTTTTAAAACCAAGTTTTTCAAAGACAAGGTTGTACATATTTTCAGGTCTGTTCTTGCATTAGAAATGACTTGTTTTGGTAACCTGGCCATGGTATTATGCAGAAAGTGTAACTCGGCATACACTACTTCCCAAGAGCATGGGTCTGAGAGTTGGTTTTCTGGAGTCTTGTCTTTGTTAACTGAAGCCTACCAGGTCCTTTGGAACTCCTTTCTCATGGCAAGATAAGCCTCAGTGCTGCTGATGACACAGAATAGCTGGGCGAGTGTTAACAGGAGCCTTCGTTGAGTTTTTTAATTGGAAGCCCTAACTGAGTTCTGCTGAGACCTCTATTTGTTGCTACTTTGACATCCTCCCTGTTGATCTGGTTCTTTGTTCAAAGATTTTTCACAGCTACACAAACCCATGCCAGGAATCATCTGCAACTTCATATTCCATGTGCTCAAGAAACAATGCTGCATTAAAAATCTGTGCATGTGCTGTTGAAATTAAAAAAAAAAAAAAATCCACTTAGTTCTTGCTGGTAGCTGGACCTCACAAAGGACACTCCTTTATTTGGTACAGTATCATGCTTTGTTTAGGTTCCGTGCTGAGAGAAGACCAAATTCTTTGCAGAATATCTGCCTGTGCGGACTCATGCACAAAGGTTCTGCACATACAGGTCTGCCAGTGGCCTGTAGCCCTTCTGAGGCTCTTTCCCTTAGGATTCAGATTTAACCCAGTGTGACTTCGTAGGTAGAGAGGGCTGCTCTCTTCTCCAAGCCCCTCGTGACTCTTCCTCTTTCTCAGCTGTGCTTCCTCTCTGCTGACCCTTCCTGACTTTAAGCTCCTCTTTAACACAGATACTTCTCTTTCACGCTTTGAGTCTCAATTTAAGACTCCTTTGCAGGAGTCCTTCCTTATCCACAGAAATATGCAATCTGCTGCCTCCATGATTTCCCTTTTCTTAAGACTAGTGCATTTAAATCTATTCCTAATCAAGCATTCCTTGGCCTTTATTATCTACGTTCCTTTCTAGACTTTTTAAAAAAATTACTTATTATTTTTATACTTGCCTGGCCATATCTGCCTCTCCATTGTGTAACACTGTTCCTGCCTCGTGGGTGGTTATCTTAAGTATTTGCTGATTGGTGGATTCACTGATAAAAAGAAATAGTTGAGCAAGGACTGAATGAACTTCCTGATGAAGAAACCTGTTTCTTGGCAAGTTAACCCTTGACTTCCATTACTGCACTTAGAGTTACATTTTTTTTGTTGCTGAATTAATAATGGCCAGCTTTCTTGCTTTAAAGTCAGAATCACTTTTAGCATTCTGTAATGCTGGGGAGAAGCAAATGCTTCCATGTAGTGCCTTCTTCCCCCCAGAAGTGACTACTCAGATGGAGGATGAGCTGATAGTTTATAAGGATAGTTCATAAAAAAGAAAATGATTCTTCAAATATCAACTAGTTCTAGATTAATTACTTTATTTGCAAGTAGTTTTCTTCAAAATTCTCAGTTGCTGTGGTTGAATGGATGGCTCAGGACTCAACATCACTGGCTGCTTTTCCAGAGGAACTGGATTCCATTACCCACTCCCACATAGTGGTTCATAACTATCTATCACTCCAGTTCTAGGGGATCAGTTTTCTCTTTTAGACTCTGTGGATACTGTAGGCATATGATACACAGATACACATGCAGGCAAGCATCCATAAACATTAATAAAAATAATCTTTTAAAAGGTCTCTTTTTTGATTTTCTCTTATTTATTTTTTTATTATGAATAAAGTCATATTTTTTATCCATATATCCCCTTGTTCAAACTCCCTTCCCCCTCCTGTCCCTCCCAGTCACTCTCTCTTCTCCCCATCACTTTATCCCCTCCCGAGCAAGGGCAAGAGGTCCCAAGGTCCCAAGGTAACTTAGTTCAGCATCCACTCCAGGGAAATCTGCTTTCCTCACCCTAACATTAAGACTTGGTCAGGTGTTCCTCTGGAGGGAATGGGCTCAAAGGTGCCAGTCCAAGGTATTTCAGATCTCAAGTGGTTGTGGTTCGCAGCTTGGGCATGCTTTGCTTTTTTGTTTTGTTTTGTTTTGTTTTTGTTTAGAGTCCACTAATGAGTGAGTACATCCCCTGCTTCTCCTTTTGGGTTTGTGATACCTCGCTCAGGTGGATATTCTCCAAATCCATCCATTTGCCTGAAAATTTTAAGATACCATCTTTTCTTACTGCTTAGTAATATTCCATTGTGTAGAAGTACCACTGTTTGTTAATCCATTCTTCAGATGAGGGGCATCCAACCCTACAAGTGACAGAGGATTGATTTTTAAAATATATAGAGAACTCAAGAAACTAGAGCCCAAACTTTGAATAACCCAATCAAAAAAATGGGGTTCAGAAGTAAAAAGGGAATTCTCAGCAAAAGAATTAGGAATGGCTGAAAGGCAGTAGAAAAAGTCCTCAACTTCTTTAGCCATCAGAGAAATGCAAATCAAAACAACTTTGAGATACCACCTTACACTTTGAGATTGGCTAAGATAAAAGACACAGATGACAGCCTATGCTGGAGAGGTTGTTAAGCAAGGGGAACACTCCCCTATTGTTGGTGGGAGTAAGCTTGTTCAGCCACTCTGGAATCCAGTATGACAGTTTCTCAGAAAACTGAGAATCAATCTCCCCAAGGTTCCAGCAATACCACTACTGGGCATATACCCTAAAGATGCACAGTCACACTCCAAAGGCATTAGCTCAACTATGTTCATAGCAGCATTATTTGTCATAGCAAGAACCTAGAAACAACCTAGGTGCCCCCCAACTGAAGAATGTATTAAAAACTGTGATACATCTACACAATGGAGTACTACTCAGCAGTAAGAAAAAATAATATCCTAAAATTTGCAGGCAAATGGATGGATTTGGAGAATATCCTCCTGAGCGAGGTATCACAAACCCAGAAAGATAAAGAGGGGATTTACTTACTCATTTTTTGATTTTCTTATCCATTTCTAGGATCTCTTCCATTCATCGCTTTGTGCCACCTCATTGCAGCTCATGTATTTTCTGCATGTATTTAAAGATGCATTTAGGGTGGTTTCTAATTTTTAAGATATGTTATTTTGGTGTGTGTGTGTGTGTGTGTCTGTGTGTGTGTGTATCTGCATATGTTTAGGTAGGTACCTGAGTTACAGGAGAATGTGAGCTGCCCAGCATCAGTGCTGGGAACTGAACACTAGTCCTCTGCAAGCAAAGCATTCATTCTTAAGCCTTGAGCCCTTTCTTTCCCCCAGAGATGCCATTTTGTATCTGTTTTCCGATTTTCTCCAGCAAATATTTGGCAAGCATTTTCAAGTTCTGTATCTCCATTGAGTCCTATGGCATCATCATTTTCTATATGCTGCCATGAGTTCTTTCTGGATTTGGGTTTCAAAGTACATGCAGAAAAAGAGAACACTTTGGGCTTGGCTAAATTTTGGAATTATCTTTCTCTTTTTGATATGAAAATGAATGAATATTTCTTTTCGGGAATATAAATGTATTGGGTTCCATAATAAAACAATCTTAAATAGCTGGCCATTAGTCATAACAAAGGTTGTATTCAAATTCTGAATGGTTCGTGATTGTGGTCCTTGAGGCAGAGGTAAAGATTGTTAGTAGCTGTAAAAGCAGTGTCTATCCAGGCTTGTAATCATTTCGTAACCTCATACCTCTAATTAAGCTCTGGGAGGCTGAGGCAAGAAGAGATTAGTGAGTTCCAGACCAACCTGGGCTACATGCTGAACTGCACGTTTGGCCAAGCTCCATAGTTAGAGCTTCACTGTGAAATTAAACAAGCAAACAACCAATGGCTGATATTAAAAATGAAGCCTCCTCAGCATGAAAACATATAACTTTGGGGTATTTTAACCTTGGTTATGTGACTCTTTCCTGAAAAAAAGAGTTATAGGCTACATAGAACTTAACAATGTAGAAAGTTGGATCTGTAAGACCCACACTTGAAAAAGTGAGAGTCTCTTTCCCTGAGGACTGGGACTGTATTTGTTTCCTCAGAAAAACATATGTGCCATAATAAAATTTGGAGTTAAAAGGGGAAATAAAGTCCTATGTGAATGCCATAGAGGAGAAAATTACTTTGTTCTTTTTCTTTACAGCATGCCCAACACCAGACATTCTTTTATCAGGGTCTTTTCTTCAGTGGGGAAATTCTTTGCTTCTAGAGCGTTGAATGAGAAATGATGATAGATTATCACTCCCTGACTCCTCTGTACCTTCATGTTTTAAGTGACAGTGATAGCTACATAAAGTATTTGGGTGCAAAGAAAGATAGTACATGTTTCTAAGTAATTATGTGATTCAAGCAGGACTAAAGTTAACTTGGTCTAGGAACTGAGGAGCTCAGGAAGTGTATATTAGGAGAGTGTGAAGCCTTTGCAGGGCTTACATCTCCATGTGGTGCTCTCCTCATACTGTGCAGAGCTGCCCAGCACTCTCAGAATTTCAGAGTTCAGGATCTACCAAGGGAACAGTCAGAATGTACAGGGATTCCCAGGCAGCCAGATGCAGGATGCCAGGATCACTGTGGAATAAGCTGATGAGCTCAGAGAGCTCTCTGTAAGTCTTGGTTCTGACTTTAGGGATTCAGCCAAACACAAATCAGAGATATTCAGAAATAATACTGAGCTCTTGTTATATTGAACACAGAAGATTTAAAGGTACAGTGTTATAACATTATATCACATTTATTCTGTTGTTTTTGTGTTTTTGAGACTGGAACTCATATGTAGACCAGGCTGGCACGTAACTAGTAGTAACCATCTTGCCTCTGTTATTCTGTAATCTAGAGATGTCTTAAAATTTATCAGAGGATGTCCATGTGCTGTCTGCAAATTTCATAAGGAAAGGATGCATCTGTAGATTTATTGTTTTTGAGGATGTGAGGGAGCCCCTCAGTCATGGATATGAAAGTACAAGTGTAAAATTTTGGGCTATTAAATTTTTTTAAAGATTTATTTATTTATTATGTAAACAGTGTTCTACCTGCATATGTGCCTGTATGCCAGAAGAGGGCACCAAATCTCACTATTGATAGATGATTGTGAGCCACCATGTGGTTGCTGGGAGTGGAACTCAGGACCTCTGGAAGAGCAACCAGTGCTTTTAACCTCTGAGCCATCTATTCAGTCTAAGGCTTTATCTTTTTAATAACAATAGACCTGTTCTAAATCTTTTAATGTTTTCTGTCTTCGGTGAGTTGAATCTTTCCATCCCAGTATTTATACAGAGAAGAGGTTAAAGGCGTGCACATTTAAATTCTGTCTAAAGCTATGGCAGTATGGTTTAGAGATGGATTACGATTGCCCCATTTCAGGTTTGGAGTCACCACCCATGTGACCATATGGTCATTACACTGTTAATCTTAGCCTTAGGTTGCACATTCATAAAATGGAAAGAGTAATAAGTGAACAATAGAATCCATTTATTTTACTTGTGTGTGTACATAGCATAACTTTTTTGTTTATGTTATGGTTCTTGAAGTGTTTTCTTTAGGTTAATGTTTTACTTTCCCTTTGTACTTGAATTAAGATGGTATTTCAAAAGAAATCTTTTAGTTATATAAGCTGGAGAATGAAATCAACTTCTTTTCTTGCTTCTCACTAATACACTCATTGGTTTTTTTACATGGACAGTGCATCTCTATCAGTGTTTTCTATTACATGATTTAAGTAAGAACAGCAGTGAGGTCAAAGTCTCCATGTTTAATATGGTATGTCACCTCGCTCCTCTGCTTCAGTGTTGGTGTGAGGTTAATGACACAGAATGTAAAGCTAACTCCTACATGCTGAGAGCTCTCACAGCTTCATCAAGACTCCTAATTCTCTCTTAACTGCTTTGGGATTTATATTTGCTTTAGTTTATATTTGCTCCTTGTTTCAAAGATATTCCTGTAGCAATTTCCAGCATGACAGTTCTAAATGTATCAATTTCTGAAAGTTGTTAGTTGTTTTTTTTTTTTTTAATAAAATAGGAAACCTCACTAAGAAACAAAATCTCAAACTGTGTCTTTAATTTTAATGAAATAGACCAGTAAACGCGATAAGAACCAGGGTAAATGTTTGCCAGCCTCCGCTCCTCTCTCTATTCTTCCTTCTTCCCTCCCTCCGTCTTTTCCTCTCTCCCTCCATCATTTTCTCCCTTTTCTCTTATTGGAGACAAAGTCTAACTATGTAGACTACAGTGACCTAAGATCCTTTTGCACCAGCCACCCGGGTTCTGGGATTTTTTAGACATGTGCCACAGTGCCAACTGAAATATATGAACACACAGTGTTTTCATAATGTGGTTTTCTGGTTTGGAATCTGCTGCTGGGATATCCTGAGACAGTTGCCAGTTCTCTCCCCTTTAAACAACTGCTCGATGTTAACCCCTCCCCGTGGCATCATTGAGAGGACTTTCCCCAGTACCTCTGCTCTGCTGTTTCCTATGCATGATGGTGTAGTTGTCCTCTGAGAGGCCATGCATGTTCATGTGTCAGACTCCTTTCTGTAAGTCCTTTCTGGCCATCCAACTGCCTCCTAATTACCAGTTGAGTTCTGAGTACTCATTCATGTAGAAA
Source organism: Sigmodon hispidus (assembly GCA_004025045.1). NCBI lineage: Eukaryota > Metazoa > Chordata > Mammalia > Rodentia > Cricetidae > Sigmodon > Sigmodon hispidus. The sequence goes on along the minus strand of PVIH01000708.1, from coordinate 183,837 downwards.
GTCAGTTAACAAAGCTATCCTACCTGTTAGACAGGATAGCAAGAGATTACTGTCTCTAGAGAATCTTGTATTTGTAACTATCAAAAACAAACTATGATAGTGTTTTTCCCCATAACATCTGAATTCCTATATATAGAAAAAAGATTACCCTTCATCATCAAGACCTTTAATAAATTAATAGGCAGCTTAATGAAAGCAGATTCATTAGAGATATTTCTATGGAAAATCCATATTAGAGAGCTATAAAATTCCACATATTGCAATGGAGTGATTAAGACTGATACAATTACAAAAAAATACACATATAACCTTAAAAGTTCGTGAGTTACAACCATCCTCCTATCTCATTTATTTTCATATCTGTATCAAAGGGAAGATGCTCATCTGCTATTTAAAAATAACTTTATAATTTTGGGAACAGTGATGTGATATGTCTTTCTGTATGCTGTGAATATCACTGGTCAATAAAGGGACTATTTTGGCCTATGACAGGGGGTCTTAGAAGTAGGCAAGAAATCTGAGCATAGATAAAGGGGAAGGATGGCAGAGTCAGATGGAAATAAAAATCCAGCCTCCCAAGAAGGAAAATGTAAAGAAATAGGTAAGCCATGGGCCATGTCGCAAGACAGATTAATGGAAATGGGTTCAATTAAGATGCAAGGGCTAGCTAGCGATATAGCCTGAGCCATAGGCCAAGCAACATGTAATTAATATGTATCGGTGTCATGGGGGGGTGTCTAAACAATGGAGGGTAGGTCTGGTCCATGGGGCTAGGCCAGGCCAGAAACCACTATAACATATCTTAGATACTATGACAGAAATTAATTTCAATTTATTTTAATAATAATGCTGCTTTTAGTAGATCCTACAGAAAAGGATTGTTTTATTTTAGTCATATTTGGTTTGAAAGAATTGAGATAAGCACTTTGAGACACTATTACTATTTCCTGACAGATGCCGGAACCCTTTGGAACTATCTGATTCTATATAGTTAAGGAAGAAACATGGACCATGGGAAAAACAGTCAAGCTATGTGATACTGTAGAAGTATCTAAATGTCCTAATGACTAAAGTTTTGACAGAACTTGGAAAGATAACTTGGATTATTGGGTGTTTTGTAGTTTTTAAGTGATAAGTTCCAGTTATTTTACCCAGTGGGCTGTTAGCTCCAGGAGTCATAAGTGTGTATTTTAATATCTCCCTGCCTCCCTAACTTCCTCCCTCCCTCCCTCCCTCCCTCCCCTCCCTCCCTCTCTCTCTGTGTCCCACAAGCACATGGACTCATGTGCCTATCTGTGTATGGTAATTTTTACACACAGGAGAATACAAAGCCAGGGAAATGGCACTTGTAACAAATTCACTAAGCAGATTTCACATTTGAAAGAATGACTCTTGGAGAGAATACAGAATGGTTCAGTTTCAAATAGCAGAGGTAATCATTTCTGAATTACCTGTGTGCCAACATTCCTGTATTATATTTCAATACACTCAGCTTTTCCTTTTTACTGCACTGGGAACTCTGTATCCTTTTTTAGTTAGTGGCCTTTGATATTGTCAGATAAAAGCCATCTTCTGAATCTTTGATCCTACACTCCTGCAAACTAGCAACCTCTCACTTAGCGTGTTTGAGAAATACTGTCTTCAGAGTGTCTTGAATTATTTAAGAATGCCATGGCTTTTAATGAAATATAAAAGGAATTAAGAGAGAATTTAAGTGCATGCTTTAAAGAAGAATTTTTAAAAGAATGGAAAATTGTCAAAAAATTTAAATGACCAAGTTCTAAATCCTTCACTGTATCTGTTATTGAAAATTCACTCTATTGTATTTATTGGCAGAAGTCCAGTGAGTTGGGCTGAACAGATGACTCAGTGGGCAAAAGTGTTTGATGTTAAAGCAAGAGGATCTACATTCTCAGCACCCGTAAATGATCTGGGCATGACCACACTTGTCTGTTACTGCTAGACAGCAGAGACTGGCACACCCCAGGAGACAGCTGGCCAGCCAGCCTCACCAAACCAGAGAACACTGGCTTCAGTGAGAATCTGTCTTAAAAATAGGTTGGAGAGCAATAGCACAAGGCTGTGGACTCTGCATGTACATGCATGTATGTGTATGTATGGACACATACATGGAGAGGGGGGCATATGCCCCGCTCAAGTCCAGTGACAATAGCTTGTATTCTGTATTCAGTCCCTGGCTGAAATTCCTAGTAGCCATGTGTCTGTTCTCATCTACTTTCTTTGATTTATTCTCCTATCCTGACAAATGGATATAAAGCAAATGAGGTTGTACAAACCAAATGAGGCAGTATATCTAAGCCTTAGGGTCCAACAGTTAGTATGTAGTCAATAACCTGTGACTACTTTTCATGATGATCCCATGAAATCTTAACAATATTTCCAAATCCTATTACCGAATGCAGCCACTGTCAGTAGAGACCATCTTGGGATGTCGAGAGACTCATGAATGACAAAGAAGTTGCTCAGTAACTCATTACCGAGTGTTGTGTGACATGTACCAACACTTAGCAAATGGTAGCTGGATTGCAGTTCCCCTCACTTAACCTTTTTGTTGTTTGAAGTGCCTCTGCATAAATCAGAGAGTGTGGATGCCATGCTCTTAGAGCACAGTTATAGAGTCTACATCACTTCAAAGACAGTGGTATGGGTGCCATTTGCAATTTTAAGCATGACTGGAGAAAAGCAGGAATGAAGTCTTTTAAATTTACTTTCCTAATAGCATTGTCCAGACCAAACTGGGGTTTACTTTGTAATCAGTTGTGAATAAATAGCTCTTTAAAATCACATAAAACGTGAGGCCAAGTTTGTAAGAAATGTTTAGCATTTGACATGCGTTCATGAGGGATGTTGCAGGAGAGCTTGTAATCAGAATGTTTTTATATATAATCATTAAAGCCAAGACCATTGGGTTTACATAGTTAAATCATTGTGTGAACTTCAAAGAAGTAATATGTGACTCCTTTTCAAATAGTCTATAACTTTTTTCATACACACGATTCCCCTCTCAGGTAAGACAGGTCTAGTGTTTCCAGAAACATATAGTGTAGGTAAGAAAAGCACATAAAGGAGGCAGAAAGCAAGTCCCTGGAACTCTTCTGTTTTCAAGACACACACATAGTAGACTTTTGCCAAACACAGGCCTTGGACCCATCAAGCAGTTAAGCAATTGATTGTATCAATCCAGAATTATTATCTCCCCTTACAAACTGGGTTAAGAAAGAAAATACCAGTTTATCATGTAAGACATTATAACTTATTCATACATGTTATATTTGTATACACTTCTGAAAGGCTTGGGTTGTTTATTTATATACTTGAGATAAAATCCCATATAGCCCATGCTGACTTTGAAATTGCTGTGTTGCAAGGATGCCTGTAACCCCCAGCCTCCCTCCTTTTCTCAAGTACTAGGATTCCAGGAGTCCCCCACCGTGCCTAACCTGGAATGTAAGTTAGAATATATTTCAAACCTTAGCTTGTCTGACTCTGGAAAGCACTTCCTATAATGGCACTCAATGAACCTTGCATACAATTTCCATTATTCAGAGGAGTGTCCAAGCTTGATGACAGCTTTCTTAGTGTTACTGGCCAAACTTAGAGCACATCTGAAAGATCAGTGGAGAAACTCATAAGACATTCATTTTTTATATGACTAAAACTATGTATTATTCAAGATTTCTAGGATCTACAGGCACACACTTGATCACTATATGGTAAGCACCCATATTTGAAATACTCCAGAATCTAAAACTTTTTGAGTATTTATGTGACACCATAAGTGAACCAGTTTGGTAAGCGACACTATGTAATAAGTGGCAGTATATTACAAGTACAGAGACCAGCATTGTATCTGTACCTATAATCCTGGTATTCAGGAAGCTGGGACAGGAGGATGCTGGCCAGCCTCGCCTCCAATAAGAGACCATGTCTCAGAACAATAGCAGCAACAAAAGACATACTGAAAGTCCAATACAAAATTACCTGCAGGCTTGGCTGTAAAGAGGACATGAAAAATAAATGTATTTAGTGTTAGGCTTTGGTTTTCCCAGCAAACCTCACTGTGCAAGTTGCACAGTGTATTTTAAAATCAAAACACTTTGGATGCCAAGCATTTGGTAAAGAAATACAGCCTGTACATCTTCTTCCCCTTCGATGCCTCCATAATGTTAGTGGAGGAGAATTTTTAGCCACATGTGATATAAAACATGTGAATCTCTGAAGAAATGTTTGTAGAGGAAAGAGAGCTCGCAGGGCAAGCTTTGTGAGAACGCGTCAATGGTGCTGACTTCAAATTCGATCTGAGTGTTAAATGGTGAATAAATGCTTCCCACAGTCACTGGGGGATTGGACAAAGCATCCTAGAGTGTTGTGGTTCAAGGAGTAGAGGTGTTAGAACGTTCTTTATTTGGAAAACTGCTAGGCACAGGGAGGGGTGCTTTTCACAGGGAAAGTCTCCTTTGCTCGTCTGTAAACTGTTTGAATTTCATTACATACAGACAGTCCAAAGGACTGAAAGGGAAAGACGTGCATTTATGATGTGCTTTCCTATTGTGCTTCATTCATTTGGTCCTCTGAAAGGAGCAGTGTGAGGTGCAAGACTGAAGGCAGAACAAGTGGGAAATGACATGCTGAGGTCCAGACAGGCCTTGACCCAAGACATAAGCAGTGCCAGCACAGTTTGTAAAGCAAATCAATCAAATAAACATTAGGTTTTTCTAGGGAAGGTGATGATGAGTACAAAGAGAAATCTAGGATGAATTTCAACTTTCTGGTTTATACGTCTAGATAGATAATTATGTCACCATCCAAGACACTATGTATACAAGGGCAGGTCTGACTAAAAGACAAAGGATCCATTTTAGACAACAAGAATATGGAGACCTTGTATGACCTTCATGGTTATGACAGCTGCCTTAATTTCTAGAATATTCTCAAACAGTGTCTCGTTTAGAATCCACTGTGAGCTCTGGCTGACAGTGCTCAATGATACTGGCTGTTGTTTTGTGGCCAGTAGGAAACCTTGGAAATACTTGGGATAATTAAGAATGAAGCTGAGGAATGACACAGCTGGAGGTAATACTGCATTGGATGGAAACAGAAGGAAGAGAGGCCAGGCAAGTGGGGAGCACAGAATACCAAGGATGCTTGCTGTTAGTGGAAGGTGAGGGGAAAGCCCTACAGGGTGCCTGCTGGACCTCAAGCCTTGTTTTCTGTCCCCAGAAGTGGAGTAAAGTAGCCAGGTACAAGGTGTCCTGTTCCAGTGAGTTAAGGGACACACAGAGCTGAGAAAGGACCTGGAGCTGACAAGTCTTTAGGCAGCTTGCTTGGTGTACAAAAGACTATTTAAAATATGTATTTTTAAATTTATTTCTTGTGTGATAGATGTACTGGTAAGTTGTCTGCATATATCTGCACATCATGTGTGTACTTTGTGCCTTCAGAGGCCAGAAAGGGCTGTCAGGTCTCCTGAAATGTGGGTTCTGGGAACTAAATCCTGGTCCTTGTGAATCTTTTCATCCCCATAGGCAAGATTTTTGACCTAAAACATACACAAGGGTAAAAGATGGAATGAATTATTTAGAAAAGTAGTTAGAAGTAAACAGAAGGTTTTAAAATGTGTGATGGAATGTGAACCCTGAGAAAATAAGAGCACTGGAATGATGTATAGAAAGGAAAGGGTCTCTGGTACCAAGAGAACTAGGAAATGGAAAATGTGTTCCCAGCCTATTTCTGTGGCAGAAATTGAATATGTATTGAATGTATGTGGAAATGGACTAAAACTCTCCTGAAGGGTGTCTGTGAAGGAGGTCTGGCTAATGGCATAGTAATATATGCCAAGGTCATCATTGGAATGATGGTCTGTATCGAGAGCTCTTACATCACCATCACGCATTACCAGAAAATGCCACCCCTTGCCTTCTTGAACTGTGGCATTTTGGTCATCAGATGTTGAAAATGTGCTGAGATTCTTGAGTCACCAGCTGCCTCTTCATGGGAAAATGTATTAGACAGGATGATGGGTCCCCACCGCCTTGTGTATGTATGTTTTGTTTGAGGCGGGTTCTCACACCATAGCACAGGCTACCCTCCAGTTTACTGCATAAATTAGGCTGGACTCAAACTCAACATCAGTCCTCCTATTCAATCTCTTCAGTGCTTGGATTACCATGCTTATATGCCATAACTTATAAGTCTGGTTCTAGTTACTGAAGGTGTTGTGAAAGTTCTTAAAGGTTTAGTTAATCCTTGGAAAGGAGAGGGTAAAGCTAAGTTGGTGATGGGTAGATAACCCTCCTCACAGTATGGGACACAGAATAGAAATTTCAAGTGGTAGGCATTATACTACCATTCTCAAAGTCCAGCATGTGTGTTTTCAAGGATATGTGATTCTCCTTTCTCACAATCTCCATTGCCCTGCTTTGGAATTTCACTGTCTTCGGGTCTCTGCAGACTCATTGTACCTTGTACTACAGCCAAGCAATCATGCTAGCTGCATCTCCAAACTCCTGGTGGGAAATTACACCAAGGGCAATTCAGTAGCTACCACATTCTCTGCTTCCAATTCTCAGCCATTTGTAGATATCCAGAGGACATGAAGTCTCCTAGTGTAGTGTATTTTCTTCTGTGCTCAGTTTTTGATCAAGACCTTATATGTGTTACCTACTTTCTCTATAAGGCCAGATCAGTTACAGACAACCACAGCTCTTCTTTCCTCTGTTGCTCTCCCTCTAGTAGATTGCAAATGTTGGACCACTGTGCTTGTTCTTTCTCTTGTCATTACCATGCTTATGGCAAGAAGCATTGTTCTACAGCCATTCATTTATTCATTTCAGCATCTTTCTAACATGGTCACTGATCGTGTCCTGGGATTTGGGATAAGGAAAGAAGTTCTGGTCTCTGGAACTGTGTTCTAGTAGGGAGAGATAAGCAAACATATTAAATGTTAATGGTTAATGTGGAGAATGGAAGAATACCTCAGTAGGTAAAGTGCTTACTATGAAAATGGGATCTGAGCTCAGATATCTAGAACCCCTGTATAGCTGGGTGCACCCAGCACTGTGGAGGTAGAGACAGAGATTCTGGGGTTCACTGGCTCACTGACAAGCTCTGGGTTAGGTGAGAGATACTATCTCAGACAAATAAAGTGGACAGCAATAGAGGAAGAAATTCTAAGTCTACCTCTGGTCTCCAAATATGTACACCTTGTAGACACACGCCCACCCCATGAGTGCACAGACTCACACTTCTACTTAATATACAAGATTGTGACAAATGCTCTGAAAATAAAAGAAAACAAAATTTAAGAGGATGAGAATGTAAGGAGCAAATATAAGATAAAGAATAAGAAAAGATGAAACCATACTAAAATAAAACAGGGACTACAGAGCATGTGCCTGAGACAGGTGTGTAGGAAGAGAAAGCCCGTAGGCTCTATCTGGGTGCTAGCCTTGTAAGTAAGGAACCCTATGAGGACTTGGCCATGTAGCAAAATAAGGAACTATTCAGGAAAGACCCTGAGGGTAGAGGGTGAGCTGGAGGAGCCTTGTCTTTTATTCAGTTCAAATAGGAGACCATGCAGAGGTTTTGAGCCGACCAAGAAACATTGGTCTGTCATCTTGAGATTGTATTATCTCTGTTTCCATTATGTCTCACCCTTTCCTTTTGAATCAGGAGAAACTAAAGCAAATAACTCAGTGTTGTTTAACAACAAACTGCTATTAAAAGACATCTGCCAGATAACCAAGCTGACACCCTTAAATCTACCTACTTTGATTTGCTTTACATGAGTAGAATGCTAGAGACAGATAATAGTGTTTATGATCACTTCTAAAATGTGCCTAGTAGAAGCATGTGTCTGTAGACTGAGAGGCAGCCAGCCCTATAATTCTTCAGTTGTATATATTGAAACTGAATATTTTTGGAACCACCAGCTCACTACACAGTAGGGCTGATGTCATTTCTGTTTGATGATAACATAGTATTTATGATCTGGGCACAGATGTATTTGACTTTTACAAGAAGTAAATTTTTTTTAAAAAAGGATTAAAAAATTTCTTTTTAAATAAGTTAGGGAATAGCTCTTCTTCCTTCCTATCCCCCTCCCCCCTCTCTCTCCACGCCCCCCTCCCTCCTTCGCTTTCATGGCATCCTGAAGCACAAAGGTAATATATCTTATCCACACAAGAAAGGGAACAGGTAAAAGAAGTGTCCTTGGGGTTTAACAGGCTGTGACCAGCTCTCTGAGTACCACTATGAGCTGTGTGAGCCACCTAGCACAGCCCTGGAATGAATTTAACAACGTGTACATAGGATGTGTTGTTTCTGCTGAAATCAAACTCTTGAAGAACAGACTTGTAGGAAATCTCCTTCAGCAAATAGGAATGATTATAAATCGTCATTATTTCTGGAGGCTAAAAAAAACCAAAAGTGTTAACTAATAGCTTGTAAGAAGGGGAAGGGTTTGCTATGTATGATCCTAGTGAATATGTATGATCTTAGTGAAATATGGGTACGCTCTACAGAATTCATTACAAAATCAATGCAAAAGACATAATGTTTGACCCAAAACTCCAATTCCATATTAGTGTCATATTTCTAGAGAACTTAGAAATTCTATAAGAGAAATTACTTCACAGGGCTTGTTGGGGATGTAGATGTGAGTCAGAGGTAGAGGAGTTACCTAGCATGTGTGAGGCCTAACCTGTATCTCTAAAGCCATTGCAGAACAAGGATATAAACTGGAGAGGAAGCGGTAAAGGGGAGCAAAAGACTTTAGATAACCAATGGTCCAGCTGAGGTTAGTATACAGTTTCAAATAGAAATAGTTCCAGGAGCAGATTTCTACTCAATGCCAACAGAAAATAAATGTAAGTTTTCAAGGCCTTCATGCTTCCTGTCCAGTAGGTGTGGGACAAAACAAGCAAAGAGTAAGTGCAAAACAAAGTCTGTTTTAGGTAATGACCCTAACAGCTCCTCCAGATTCCATTGAGGTGGTGCACCAGGTGAATGTCCAGAGTCCTGTAGTGCTTTATGCTGTCAGGAATATACAAAATGTGAATTAAGTAATATGAATACGAATTAAAGCATTCTCTGTGTTTAGTCAGTGTGTATCAAATAGTATTAGGTCACATACAGGATACAATATTAGTTGTAAGTCTGCTCATTGCCTGTTCAGGCTTGGGAGAATGAAGTACTGTGCAGAGAGTTCTGAGTGCTGATCCTGTGGCACCACTCACCAAGATCACCTGGAGCACAGAAAAGCTGAGGTGACATAGTTTTCTCTCTCATAGGATGCTTCCAGTGTTAGCTCAACCAAAATATTTAGTCTTTCTTTCCCCTTTATTTCTTTTTAAAAGTTTTTTTTAATAAACATTTTTCTTTAAATCAGATTAGATGTAAGGTTTCTACAGCATTTTCCATGTTAAACATATATGTACTTTACATTCTTAAGTCTCAGAATCTTCAAACTTCACATGTAACTCCCTATGTACCCTTTTATGTACATATGGTATTTGTTGTAGGTATAGGATGAGTTGTAACAGACAAATAAGATTTCAGACTAGAGTGTGGAGTGGCTTCCTCTTGTCATCCCAAGTAGCCACCCTTTGTATACATTGTGTGTCAGGAAATATGCTAGGTGATTAAATAAAATATCAGATAACAGTCCAGTGTGTACTGTCCCCATTTTAGAAAATACAACTCAGAACGCATTTGGATTTTATTACTTGTTCCCAAATTGGGAATGAAGTGGTTAGTGGCAGGAAGGCCAAGAGTCAAATCTGCTGAGTTAACAGATCATCTCCCCAGTTACCCAGAACATCAACTGCTTCTCCCCCGGGACTGGCTGGAATCCAGGCTAGAGAGGTGTGTGAAAGGAACAGACTGGCAGTACCACAGTGGGGGGTTGGGATCTTGTCATTTGGCCAATGGGCAAACATTCACTATTTCTGCCCAGAGAAGGGTCATGGAAAAAGCAGGGTTCTAAGATCATTAGTATCTCAACTTTATTTGTGGAAAATACAATGGCTCATTTATTAATTAAGTGTTCTATATAATACAATCTTAGCTGGGGCTTTATTGTTGTGTGGGAAGTTATCATTTTTCCTTTTAAAAACTGTCCGCTGGGTTATACCGAAGTTCCTGTCTTCAGACCACTGTAGAGTGGTAAATTCCTTTCTTTTTCCTGACATATTTAGATTAGGAAGAGATATTAGGAGGAAATCTAATAATTAATATTGGATAATGACCCTCTGGAAAGAAAATGATCAGCCATGCAGACAATTTAAAATGACCCACTGGCAGGTAACTAGAGGCACCAAGCATCAGGAGCTCAGCCATTCCAATGGAGAGCAACCCATCCTGCTATGGACCAGCTGGCTTTCATTTGATTGGGTGAGGAAAGCAAGGTTGTATCAAGATAGTTCTTTGAGCATCTGTGGAAGAGGCTGAACTGCCAGCAGCACACCTGGGAAGGTTTGGGCATGTTTCAGAGTCTTCTCACACCAGCTGGGCATGGTGCCCAGAAAATGCACAATGTTCTTTGCCAGCTCTATGTTTTCTAATTGAATATGGTCTTTTTTCTCTGCATTTCAAGGAGTGAGCTCACTCAGGTCTTGAGCTCTTTCCTGTCCATTCAGTGCTTGGGTGAATCATAGGGTCAGAAAGAAGTTGAACAGCCTGCCATAATAGACAGTATTAGAAAATCCCCTTTGTAATGTGCCTGCCAACCTCTGTTCCATTAAGAAAATATGGTTAAATTCCTCTTAGGTAAATGCAGAGGTACCTATTAAGATAGATACTTCTCTTACAATCGAAGGGGATTATAGTAATGAAACAGTGCCATATTCCAGCATTTCTCAAAGTACTTATTTTGTATTTTAACTTCAGGAAGTGGTCTGGAGTTGAGTTCCCTCTGCTTCTGACATATCATTGCTTGTTCATATTCTTGTGCCTGAATTGGGAGGATTTTGAAACTGTCTGTGGTGATTTTGATCATTCTCTTTAGTGCCTTCCAGTAACTATGTGGTATCTTTTTCAGAAAGGCTCAGAATTCACAAAACCATAAAGCCCCAGCTAAGATTGTGTTATATAGAAGAACAGTTGATTAATAAATGAGCCATTGCATTTCCCACATATAAAGTTGAGATATTACAGATCTTTGAAGAAAAAAAATATTACTGATGCCTTGTCTCCTTTTTTTTTTTTTAACTTAAGAGCATCCACATTAAAGATAACTGTAAACACTTGAACTCATTGCATTTAACAGCCAAGCACAGAATTGCTGATTAAGCATCAGCCCGACAGTCCAGCTGTGACACTGGCAAATGGAGAGTACTTGAGATATCAAGTATGATGCTATTACTGAAAAACATCAATGATCCTGATATATGAAGCCATTGTGAGGAATCAGGATCAATGAGAAGATTTAGGACTATAATTGTGTTTTTATAATATGTAGAATAGAGATTTAAATAACCAAATGGCTGTAATTTTAAAGTGCTTGATTTAGAACTCATACTAATCACACATCATCTTGGGGCCATTGGGGAAGGATGGCAATGGAAAACACTAATATAATGGGATAATATGAGTTTGAGTTCTTCCTCCAGCACTTGCTTCCACTGGCTTCTTAGATAAGGATATTTGTTGATTAGCTTAGACTCCTTATCTATTAGTGTGCCAGTTCCTTCTGAACCAGAATCACACTTTTTTTGGCCTCAGAAGAAAAACACCATCAGACAAAAAGGGGGAAGTGCAGAGATGACATAGGGCCCAATGTGGGAACAATGGCAGCTCACTGTTTTCCACATGGCGTCTGTGCATCTGCTTCAGGGTGAACTCACAATAACATCATGATGGCTATGCCACTAGATGGTTTTCTTGCTAGAAAGATGTCACATATTGATTGGATCAGTGGGGATTTCTGTTGACTACCATTCACTCTGCTGTTGATAAAACAAACCAAAACAACACAAGAAAGCCATCCTGGAGACTCACCCGTACTTGGCCCCTCCAATGCTTCAGAGCAGTTACCATCTGCTTAGTTTTCCAGAGCAAATGCTACGTGCTTTTCTTATAAAATGTGATAAGTAAAGTGGTACTTAATGTCTGTCCTGCTTCCTTCATGTTTCTGTTTTCTTAGTATATATGCCTAAGCTCTTGCAGCAGAGCATCAGAGGTGTCTTACAATCATGTTTCTGTTTTCTTAGTATATATGCCTAAGCTCTTGCAGCAGAGCATCAGAGGTGTCTTACAATCAGGACACTGGTTGAGTTTTCCCTCAGAAGAATTCTCCAGAAGCTTTGCAGGTTCTGGCTTTCCTGCATCTTTTAACTTTTCATATTAGCTGGCAAGTGAATGAGGGCCTAAACTCTTACTGGGGGGAAAAAAGGCAATTGATTATAGTGTGTGTCCTGACATTTTTATTTGTGGGAAGTTTTACTACAGAGAGCAGATGCTGTCATGCTTGAGGGTTCTCTGTTGTAGGTATATCTCAGCTCAGTGAGAGCCTGGCTAGGTCCCAGGCCTATCAATATCCTTTACAGAGGGGCTCTGCCTTCATTGTCCCCAGTTCTCTGTCTGGGAAGTGGAGTCACCAACAGTTTTCTTCCTTTTGGTTGTTTTAGGATTCATTGAACTAGATTTTTAAATATCTAAAATATTTAGAAGTACTTCAAGTGCCTAAAGTAGTGACACATTTTAAGAACCAAAAATATTGTGGCATGTATGGTTGTAGAACTTGAGTAGTTGACTATTTGCAAATGGTTTCTAGCTATGTCTCTTCACTAAACCGCAGCGATTTTCCTTTACCTTTCATTTGCCTCTATTCTCTTCACAAAACAAAAACAAAATAACTGTGTCTTCACACAGTTCTGAAGACTAGAGTTTGAAATGAAAATGCTGACAAGGCCATCCTGTCTGCCAAACCTCAAAGGAAAGACCTCTCTAGGAATCATGACACTTTTGGAGGTCTCAGATCCTCCATTATTTGTGAGACCCAATCTCTAATCTCTGATTCCATCTCGAAACTGTTTTGGTGTCTTCATCTCTATTCAGTTGTATGTCTTCTAGCATGTTCTGTTGAATCAAGGCTCACCTCAGAGGATGACCTCATGTTAACCTGATTACAGCTGCAAGGATCCTATTTCCAAATTTGTCACAGTTTCTCTACCAAAGGTTATGAAGAAGATATAGTCCAACCCACAGTTTCTAGAGCACAAAGATTCAAAATTGAATAGTTAGATGTTCTCAATTATGGATAGGACATACATGTATTAGAGAAAGAAGTAGAATATCTAAGAACAGGTGCTATTATTTAGAGACTTCACTGAAAAGTAGGCTTTAGGTGTTTTTCAGAAGAAATAATGTATAGACCTCTCATAAGGGATACCAAGAGTTGAGTCCCCTGTTACAGAATGAAATGTGGACAGGAAGTACAACAATGACAATAATGATCAGCTTCCTAGAATATGACATGTATACCTACAGATGGCATTGAGCAGCCTGCTCACTTTAGGAAGTGTCTTTTCTGAAATATGGACTAAATAATACTTTGACGGCCACGAAGTGTTAAAATACTTTTAGCAGGATTCATGAAAGTGTTGTAGATTTTAGTTGTCTGGCCAATTTCCAACACAGATAGTTAGAACTGTGCTTATGTAAGATGCTTCTGAAGTCTCCTAGGGACGGGAATGTGTTTACTTCCTAGTTGAAACACTTAACTGTTTGCTCCTGTAGCCAACAGAGCTTTGTGCATGGTTAATCCTGAGTTGGTCAGGTTTTTGAAGTTCTTAAAGATCCAGTGAATAAAATACACATAAGAGAGGTTTACTGAAATAATCTTTGTGTCCATTTCACTAATGTTTACTTAGTAACCATTTTTATTTTTTTAAAGGGACCATTATGACTGCAAATGACAATATAGATAATATAGCCACTATTTTTTTTTAATCTCTTTTGTATCTTGGTCAAGAAGTCTTTTGTAAATACCAAATTGATGACAACTTTGGAAAGACAAATATGGAAAGTGTGCTCAATGTAGAATTTTCAAATTCTCACAGGAATTTGAATCAACAAAGATTAGATCATCCCTAAGACGGTTTTTATATAGTTGTTTCTTTCCAATTTTCCATGCCTTCCTAACACTTGATCTTTGTATGAACACTGCTGCCACATTCAGACATGAGTCATGGTTCTTAAAATGTTTTTCTCACATTTGAGACATCATAGGATATGTAGAAGAGCCGTGTCTCAGCATTGGCAGGTTTTAAGTTGTATGGGCTTGACCTTCCATAGTAGTTCATCACTTACACTAGCTCAGCTCATAAAGTAGACTGTCAGACCCCTCAGCATTTGAAATTCATTTTCCACTAAGTATTGTCTGTAAAGTATGTGTTTTTCCTATACACCTCTCTTCCTCTTTCCTGCGCAGTATGTCTGCATCTTTTCTGTAAAGGAAGATGCTGTAAACAGAAAGCCAGTTCCAGTGCAGTTGAAAGCAGACCAAGGAGAAGCTTGACTTACATCAGAAGGATTGGCTTTTAAATGAGCTATAGCATATAATGCCATAGTTCTCTAGGGTTGTATCTGTGATATCAATAGGCAAGCATTAACTCTGGTCTGTGGATAAAAAACAAAGGAAATATAAACTATTTCTATGGCTTCCATACTGTTGAAATGAAAACTTGAGAATTCTAATCAAGGCATCAAAATGGTGCTTGAAATGACCATTAAAATAAAGAGAAATATAAGAATTGTGAGTGTGTATATGTATGTGTGTGTGTACAAACTCCTGTTTGTGATTACCACCTCACTTTTTTACTTTAATATAATTTCTCCTCCTTCTACACAACCTTGTCACTAAAGAAATTAAAGACATCATTCTTTACACAGGAGTGAGTAGGAGACCACCAGGGATCACTGTTTCTGAATTTACATACCCACTTCTTAAGTCAGAAAGCCAGCAGGACATGGTTGAAATAGTAATTGGTGTTATCTTACTTTCAGTCACTCTTCATATTGATGGAAATAAGTCCAGTGTGTGGAAGGAAGCTCATAAGAATGTGAAAGTTGGAGAGGCATTGCTTAAGCCTTCATCTTTTGTGCTGTGGAAGTCAGTCATTATTTGCTGAATTCTATAGAATAAGAAAATTATTTTAGTAATAATATTGATGACTTATAAGATGCTCAAAGGTCTCAGGAATAAACCCTTTTTGTGTATTATGGTCTGTGGAGTCTTAGGTTACTACCCAAATGAACATTTGGGTGTGCTTGTTAGCTTTGAGGCTTTGATGAATTATTGTACCTTCTTTTTCTTGTTCCATCATATTGTACAGGAAGAGTTAATCAAGGAGGCATTACAGTCTTTATCTGCATCTATAGTTGAAAACCCACACTATGAACTTCTCAATAATGAGCATTAGAGATGACAGAGTATCCAACAATACTCAGACATTGCTGAAGCACAGACCAGTGCCGGTGATGCTATGAAGCAGGTGCAGGCAACTGGGACTGAAGCATAGCAGTGTGCTATGGCTGAGAACAGAATCACCTTGTGTAGAATTCCTGACTGGTGCCAGTAGCTTTGTCTGATGTAATCTTCACATGCACTCCTTGTGTTATTGTCCTTATTTGTCAAATTAGGAACTTAGACTTGAAGAGGTAGAGTGAATTGCCAGAATCAAGATAGTCTTCTCTTCCTTCGGTTTCTTCCTTGGCTCCTCTTTTGAGGTAGTTTGAGCTTCCTGCTTTGGATGGCAAGGCCCTGTTTTCTGTCCCTTGTTAACCTTCAGGGCCCACCTCCCTTCATTCCTCCAACTCCACTCACCCATTTTCAGATCCTCTTTCACTTTCTGATATCCACGGGTTGTTCCTTCCCCTAGGAGCAGCATTCCCTAGTCATAGCAAGAGTTCTATCTCCACATATCTCCTCTTCATTGGATAGGCTTACCACATCCTCCAAGAAATAGTAAATTTTCGTCATGTTTTTGCACTCCCTCAGCAAAGGTTTACTGAGGATCCCTTACTGTCCAGGGTCCTAGAAATAAACCAGTAAAGGAAAAAGACAATGCCTGCACATGCCCTTGTAACTGGAGGATATTGCTGCCAGTCTAATTCACCTGCTGCTTCAGAGAGCTGGACCCACCTCTCTAATTGCTGTGGTACATTCTTGACACTTAATATTTAATGAATCAGAACACAAATGACTTGGTGGAATAGTTTGTCATGTGGAAGTTTAAGATCACTCTGCTTATTCCCTTTTTTTTCCAGGTTGTATAGTTTCAGACCTCATTGTCTTGTAAGCATGTTAATTCAGTGTATTATATATAATTCAAGCCTCATTGTCTGATGAACACATTATTTCAGCAAACCCTGAACTGAAGACTGTGATGTATTTCACCCAGCAACTCATGCAAAGGCAGCTTTCCTACTCTATCTCCCGCTATCTTACATGTACCCTGAAGTCAATCCAGTTGTTAAAATAACCCACCGATTGTTGTCTTTCTGCCTGCAAAGGCCTTCCCTTTACTCTCAGGTTATTACAAAATTTTATCAGTACTACAAGTCTGTTCCTTTTGTTAGATCATCTTGATATCACCAGCTCACCTTTGTTCCTCTAATTTCTGGTGTTCTTTACTTTAGCCATCTATTAGAATTCTGAATCAAGTTCTAAGAAGCAGAGTCTATGCAGACCATACTGCTTCTATCTTTGCATGTGTATTAAGATGTGCACAAAGAAAACACGCTAAGTGGAGGGAACACCACAAGAATGAGGTAGACCAGGTGTCTGGTGCTGTGTAGACAGCACATTCTTTATCTCTGAAGGGAAGGAATGTTTGTTCCTTTTACTAGACTGTCACTCATATTTAAAAATCACTTTGTATTTAAAAGAGCAACTGTATAACTTCCATGACATTAGGTGTATAATCACCACATATGCATTGAAACTTATTCGTGGGCTAGAGGGGCAGTTTGGTCGGTAGAGAACTTGCTGTGCACACATGAAGATCCCAGTTCCAGCCAGGTAAGGAGCTGGCCAGAGCAGAATGTTTTTGCTATCCTAGTACTGAGACAGAGACAGATGCATGCCTGGGGCTCCCAGGCCAGCCAGCCTAGCCTAGTAACCAAAGTTCAGGACAGAGAGAGACTCTTTCTCAAATATTAGGAAGAATGGCACCAGAGAAATCACAACTGAATTTAGCCTCTAAACTCTACACACATGTGCATGCACATTTATACATACCTCCAACATGTAGCATACACACATAGGCACACTACACCAAAAGTAGAATAAAAGTTCTAGTTTATATGACTTACTATTATTGAAGACTATGAATTTTTTTTCATGAGTGAACTATTTCGAGTACTCTATTCTTGAAACCCTAGAGAGATATTTTAAAAGATAATTCATGTGTGTGTATGTGTGTGTGTGTGTATGTATATGCATGTTATTCCCAGAACTTGGGAGGCAGAAGCAGGAGGATTTCTGTAAATTTAAGGCTGGCCTGGTCTACAAAGCAAGTTCCAGGACAGCCAGGATTGTTACACAGAAAAACCTGTCTCAAAAAAACCAAACAAACAAAATACACACACACATACACACGCACATATATACATACATACATACATACAAACATACATGCATACATAAAAACAATAAATATAGAAAGTAAAAGTTTTGTGGAAGTTCTCAAAGTAGTTAATTAAAGAAATTTAACTTGAAATTATGGGGTTTTATACAATAAGCCTTCCCCTTATAAAGAACCATTTAACCATTTATCAAATACGTATTATGAACATATTTTCAATCTTCTATATTTTGTAAGGGTAAGAAGAGTTGACTAATAATCATGATCGCTCTTTTTAGCAATTCAGATATATAACAAACATTCATCACTCTTAATTAACAAAGATTAAACTAGATCTGAAATTATGATTGCTAATGAATCACAAGTTATGACAGGTTATCAGCAGCTATTCTATGTTTTCTAAACACCTGCATTAATTTACCAGGATCACTCAGTTTGTATGCCAGATAGAACAGACAGAACATGTTAGGCAAACATTGTTTGCATAATTTAATTAGATATTTGCCATACACTATAGAAGCAAGAAATATAAGCCTGGCTTATGTTTAGATCTAAGACAAATAAGTGTAAAAAATAAACAAAATAGTTATGCTGAAGTGATTGTTGGTTTTTTTTTTAAGAACACTATAAGAAGACTATGACAATGATTTTTTTTTCCTGCATAAAGGTCCCAAATGACTTTACTATGTCATATTAAAACTGTCTGTTCTTCATGTGAATTAGCATTGGTCCCATTGGAAGTCTAGGAAAATGTAGAATAAGTTTTTGGATTTTGTTGTTGTTATTTGTTTGTCTCTGGGTAAACAAAATTACATCATTCCTTTTCTTGTTTTGGAATTTTAAAATTAAAACTTTACTATATATATCTACATTAATAATTCAACATTTTGTTGGACATGGCATCACTGTATAGACCAGGCTTTCCTGTAACTCACTATGTAGCCTAGACTGATGTCCAACCCAAGAGATCCCCATGTCTCTGCCTCCTGTGTTCTTCGATTAAAGGCATTTAGCTCTATGCCCATCCAATTTAATTATCCTTTTCAGAACAATATTTTATTGTCATTTTAAAATTTTATTTTCACTTAAATTATCCATCGAAGTATTAGCTATCATGACATTTTAAAACCGTCCATATTATCGTTACTTCCCTGCCCCTCCCCCTCCATGTCCCACCCACCTCCTTTCCGCTTTCAACTCACTTGTGTCCTTCTGCCTTCTCCCTTCCGTTCCTCTACCTTCTTTTAATTCTCTGATGTCTTCTTTCTATTTCTTTAATATTTGTTCACATATACACACTTAATATACATTATAAACTAGAATCCTCCTATGAGAGAGGGCATGTGCTGTTTGTTATTGTGAGTTTGGGTCACCTTGTAATCTACTACTTTTCCAGTCCATTCATTTTTCTTGCAGGTTTTCTAATTACCCCTTTCTTTTCTTGCTTTTTAGAAGAATCCCACTGTACGTGCATGCCACATGTTGATTATCTATCCATCTGTTGATTCCATTGCTTCTGTTAAAAAATTGATTGCAAGCAGGCAATGAAATGATTTGCCAAGTAATACGCTAATGGAAGATATGAATTTTAAATGCATATTTCTCCACCATAATCTAGAGCTCAGAAATTTCTCGATAAAGAAGAAATTATGGTAAAAGCAGGGAAACCAGTACCTTCCAATAATAAGTTTTAGACACAGTTCCTCTCCATTTCACTGTTAATTTCTTAGGACCATGAATTCTGTTTCTTTATATATCTAATACAAGTTACATGTTTATACACCTTTAGTGTTGTTTATTCTTTAATATAACATTTTATAAACATTTTTTATTAATTCATCAGGTGAATAAACATTTCTGGGAATAACTACAAAAGAAAAAGAAATTATCGATCAAAGAAAACTAGTTGGAGTTAAGACAGGCATTTCCCTTGTCAGACTTATTTTTTAGATATTTGATTCTCAATTAACTTGCAGATTAGTGAATTCTAATATGTTTACATGTTTTAGTGCTTTTTACATTTATGCAGAATATTTGTACATATTTCTGAACTAAAATGTTATATAGCTTAAATGGTTGGTCAGTTCTTAATTAGAAATTAAGTTTGCAGGTTTACTTACATAGCAAGTAAGCTTGCATGTCTTTGCTGAGGAAACCACAGTCTGTAGCAGTTTTCATGTGACATTTTGCATCTGTCTCTAGTCAGGCACTGTTGCTCAGAGGCCCTGACCAGCTCTACTCACTTAGACAAGACACAGATAATGCTGTCTACTTCAAAGTCACTCTTAGCTAAACTGTTCTAATGTCCCTCTGTGTAGAGTTGCAAGATTAATTGTAAATGTGTGGAATTTAGAATGTTGCTGTTTATTTTCTTGCCTTTAGTTTTTTAAAAACACATAAAAATTAATTTCTTAAATTGAGACCTTTAAGGAGTATCATGACAAGAAAAAGAGATGACTGATTTTTTTCCCTAGTCAAAAGATTTTTAACTCAATTTTCCAGAGAGCTAAAAAGAAATATTTCTTTCTTTTTTGGAAAATCCATTTGGTGAAATGTCATCCATTTCTTTTCTTAACTATGTCACTTCCAGCTTTTAAAACATTACCACTATTACCCAGCCAGGGAACAGAGTGGTCTTATAAATGAGAGTTGATGCAAAACAAAATGAGACTAACTGGAAACTGTCATGGGCCACCCGCTGAAGGGCTGGCAGAAATCACTGAAGCCATTTGGAGATATTTTCACCCTTAGGAAAAAAATGGAAAGTGGGCATAGACCTCTTTTATTCGATATTAGCCCTGGCAACTTTCAATATGTGGTAGCATGCACATTTTTATTGAAAAGAAAAAAAGCACAAAATAAGTTTTTATGTTTTATTTATGGCTACAATGAATATAGAAGACCCATGTATTAATCTTAATCTTGCAGAATATTGAAAATCATTCTTACATAGATGATCCTCTACCTGAGGCTCTACCTTCTTGCATATATAGCATACACTAAGAGGTTTTTTTTTTTTTTTTTTTTTTTTCTCTACCATGTCAAAACCCATAAAGTAAACTGGCAGAATCCTTATTAATGAGGTAGCTGATGCCTTTACAAAAAATAAATACCCTGCCCCAGTTTCACAGATGGTAATTTATAGAACAAGACGGCCCAAGCCTTCAAACATGGACCAAAAAAGAGAAGTGTGAATATACAGGGGAGAGAATTGGGAAAAGCAGACTGGAAATGCTCAGGCAGTCTGTAGATAATGAAAGCTGCTTTAGGGGGAATGAACAGAGGTGCAACTATTTATTGTCTAGAGAAAACCATGAGAAACTCATAGTAAGAAAACAACAACAAAAATCTAACAGTAATTATGAAGCAAATGTTATGATTCTCAGTACCTGGTCAGTTTTAAGTATTTGGCTGCTATGAGAGGTTTACTTAATCCTTTGAAGATAGTGCTATTGGAGTATTCCATTTGGAACAGATACAAAAGAGATGAGTTGATTTCTCGAGAGTCAGCAACTCTACTGGTTAGATGCTGGGAACCAAATAGTCCATTGTCAGAATTCTTATCCATTACTCTACACTCTTCTCTTTAAGAATGAAATATAGCATTAGGAAAACACAAAAAGTAAGCTTTTATCATGCTTTTATCTTATTTTATTTTTTAACCTAAAAGGGCAGACAGACTGAGAAGGCCCCAAATGGAACACTAAGACACTGCTTCCTGCCTGAGTGCTGGTTGGAGTAAAGAGAGTCTATGTTTCAGGGTGCTCCTGAGAGCCTAAAGCCCAAGACTAATATTTTTAATTGAGGGTATTAGCATTAACTTATTAATTGTAAATTGGATAGCTGTATGTATTTAATAAACTCAAAATATTTGCATCAAATTGTATCAAATCATAGTGTTTATATGATACTCTTGATTGATGATAACTATCAAGGACTCAGTGAGCTACTTAATGTAAATAAATCTGCATATCAAATAACCAATAGTTCTTAAGACAAATTAACAATGATGACATAATTTTAAAAATACCAGAGACATTAGACATACTTGCTTTTGTGTGTTATCATCAGAACCATAATTGTGATTTATATGACTCTATAATATCATAATGAGCTTTTAATAATTATATATCTTCACTGAAATTTAGATTGGTGATAGGACAAGAAACTAATAATAATGCATAGAACAAATACTTTCTTAATAAAATTACTCTGACAGGAGATTATTTTTTACGATTCAATTCATTAAAACAATTGAGAAAAAAATCTTAACAACAGAAAGCAAAAATACTTATGTTGGGGGGGACATGCAGGGCTATATCTTTTGTTTCTTTTCTTTTCTTTTGACTTGAATATCCCTCACCTAGTCTGTTCTCTTTCAGTAAGTCGTATTAAAATGCAGACGAAGTATCTTTCTGTCATCATTTACAAATGGGGATTTATGAGGTTAATGAAGTATTTTGTGATAGATGTAACTTTTGTACCAACAGCACATTGTACCCCTCTTCTTCCAAATGCCTTTTTCAATTTCTCTTTAGCATTATGTGACAGAGTATTTATCTTCCTAAAATAGTTTTGTGAAGAAGTATGAATTGAAGTTAATGTTATTGGTCTTCACTGAATCTATTGTTTTGTATCTGATTTTCTAGATTGTTTTTTCAGTTCTTAAAATTTTCTGGTTTTAGCCAATATTGATTGGATTTTAATTTTTTTATTATTTTTTAAAAATATATGAACTGGTTAAAATTTTGTTTTCTATGGAAATATATTCATGCCACTTTGGGGAATTAGAACCTCATGAGGTTTTGGTTTTGTTGTATTTTTCCTTAGCTATTGCTTATTTTATAACTGATGATCTTTTCTGGGTACTAGCAATCTTCAGTGAAACCCTAAGACAAATCAGTTATGCCTGTGGTGGACTGGATGGTTCATATTTGAACTTCTCATCTACTAAAGATTACTTAAACCTGAATATAGGAAGAAGTATAGTACCCCTTGTGGAGAACCTTGAGCAGAACCTCTACAGGCAAATCTTCCTTTGAAAATGACAGACTTTAGAAACAAACATTTTGGTAAAGAAAAAAGTATTCAGAAAACCAATAAGGTCTTTAGGTTAATTCCTGTTGTTTAGAAAGAGATACTATTAGTTCCTGAACATCAGGGCCTTTGTTGTTCTAGGAAGATATGGCTATTAGGGAGAAACAGATGTTTAAGCTTTAGAGCTCAGGAGAGTGAGAATTATACAGAGATGCAAGCATGCCTTTCCTAAAGAGAATGTTGCCATGTGGTGGTTTAGTGCAAACTGGAAAGGTTGCAGAAGAAATCTGTACATCATACAAACCCTCCGGGATGATAAAAGTCAGTATTTTGAAGGAACAAAATAATGAGTCACAAATTAAAACCACTTTACTTGTAAATCATAGCAACAATCAAATCAGGCTAAGAAAATTTGAAATATTTGTACTTAAAGTTTTAATTTTTGTATGTTATTTATCTTTTTGTTTTTTTGCCAGTTTAGAAAAAAACAGTGTAATACTTTGTTTCTTCACATTCTAAATCCTATAAATCTTTCTTCATCCTGGAACTATGTGACATTATAAAAATCTTGCTCAGTGTAAGTATGAAGTTGACTCAGTGATATTCTTTGATAAGTCTCCTTTTAAGTAGGTGAGTTAATACAACCCATTGTGAATGTCTGCACTAGTGTACATCTTCTTATCAGAAAGTGTATGTTTAATATTTCATTTTTCATATGCCTTGACCAAGAAGGACAGCTGTATCAGAGCCTTTCAAGTCATTATTTACATGGCAATTTTACTGGACTTTTATCCTAATCCTAATGTGGTTAATACTAGCAACTTGGTTTACATTTTCAAATGCCACTATTTAAATGCTAATAATGTCTTAGAACCAATGATTTTTTTAAAAAAAATAATTAAGCTATGATACAGAAATTATCATTTGCGTACTTACTAAATTAATTTAGATTTGCAGACCTAATACACATGAGATATTAGTATGGTTCTTGTTTTGAGCACCAGTGTTTCTGGCCAAAAGATACAAAGCAAACTTCATCGATGCCCTGCTTGTTTCCAGCTCCTCGTTCTGGCCTTGCCTGGCCTTCTCTTCTTGGTATATCTTGTCAGGCTCCCTATATTGCTCACTAAAGTCATCTCCACATAGAAAGCCCTGTTTAGGAGCTTGTGCTCTTGCCTTGTAATCAACCCATCATCCTGCTTTTATATCACAAGTTTACCAAGATAATTACAAAGACCACCTCTCTTCAGGACCTCTCTGCCATATTAGATACACTCCTGAACATATGTTTCATGGTCCCTGACAAGTTTATTGTCCCCTAATGTCCGAGTTCCTTTAGTAGTAGGTTACATTGTACTCATATATATTCATATACATGTTTATTTATATTTTAATTTATTTTAATATACACCCAAAGCCTTTATACCTAAGATATCAGAGCTACCACCTTTCTATCAAGTATATTATATATATTATATAATGAAACTTTTCATAGTATTTTCTACCTCATTCCCTCCACTTCAAAACTTAAAAGGATTTATTTGAGGTCAAAGTTATTGGTTCCAATCATGTATGAAATTGTTCCAATACAATGTCAATAAAGTGGGCCAGGAATCATGGATGGAGGGGATCAATATCAAAAGGCAATTATGAAAGAGTAGCTATTACTTGGATCTCTTTTCAGTAGAAGCTACTCTAAGCAGCGTGCATGTAAAAGCGTTAGTGTATGAGCAGTTCTGTTGTTCTCTGAAGCACCATCAGCCTCTCCCCTGGATTATGTGAATAGTAGTTCTCTGTTCTCTGCCACTCAACTCAGGAACAGCACCACAGCAGGAGTGACAGCTTCCTCTTCTTCTAAACTGTTTACAGTTCTTTCTGGTTCCTACTTCTCCCATCTAAAAACAAATGCAGGACGAATCTCAGAAAAAATAACCATCAGGTTGTAATGTACCAGCTAACTAATGAATGTAAAAAGCATTGGCTTACCCTAAAATGTTATATTTTTATTTTAGTATCTTCTTGTGCTAATCTTACTAGCATTCCCATGATTCTCTAAATTTCTGACATCTAAGTTTCTTAAGTTCCATGACTCATCAAAACTCTACTATTTAGTTTACTATCTGTTGAAGGTATAATTTGGGAGATATTCAGGCCAATACATGGCTATTATCCAAGAGTACCAGGAGCTATTTCTATTATTTGCTTTATCTGTCTGTATGACTGATGATTTTTGCTATACCTCTTAATTGATACCTATAAGATCCAGTGTGAAATTTAGAATCATTTATACATCATGTAATGTTTAAGCCAGAAAATTTGCATTCACATTATATTGTGGTCAGAACCCTCTCTTCTGCCTGCTTTGAAAGGTACAGTACATTATTGTTAACATTTTTTTCTCACTGTGCAGTAGAATGTATAATTTATTACTTTTCCATTAAGTGACTTTGTACCTGTAAGCCAGCCTCTGTTACCTCAGAGGTAAGAGTTTATTAGCACTGGCTTCTAGTTAAGTACTCCATCCTACCCCACACATACTAGCCCTTCAAAATGTGAGGAAATGAGAGGAGTCCAAGGGGATAGGCCAAATAGAAGTGTGCTTGTAAAATAAGCTTGCATGATAGTGCGAATAGGACTTTCAAAGCCTATTTGATCAACAGTACTGTGAAAGCCACGTAAAGTGGAATAAGTTAGGGCCTAGGCTCCTAGGGAGCTGTGGGTAATGACTAAATGCCAAGTTTTCTTTGGATATTTGGTATCTATGACTTGGGGATTTGTGAATTTCATCTGTGTGTGATGAGATTTAGCCTAGCAGTCTAGTACGTAGGAACAATCAATGTTTTAATATCAGACTTTAGGAAGAATATGAGCATTATACAGCTTCAAAGACAGTGAAAGTCAAGGCCATCATGTCCCATAGTGGAAAGGCTACTGGCTGCACTTTTTTGCTGTGAGACTATGCTTTTGTACACTGTAAATATTTGTTACTCCTATTAGTTTAACATAATGCTGATTGATCAAATAGCTAGACAGGAAGTAGAAGTAGGAGAAGCAGACTAGGAGAATTCTGGGAAGTGGAAGAACAGAGTAGGAGATGATAGTGAGACACAAAGAAAACAGGATGAAAATGCTTCACAGAGCAAAATAGTACCAAGCCACGTGGCTAAACATAAATAGAAATATGGATTAACAAAGTATAAGAGTTAGTAAGTAATAAGCCTGAGCCATAGACTAATCAGCCTGTAATTAATATAAGCCTTTGTGTAATTATTTGGGACTGCAAGTCAGGACCCGAGGCTAGGCAGGGCCAGAAACTTCATCATGCCTGTTCTAACATGCACAGGGAAGCACCATGTATGTATCAAATGCTCACTGTAGAGGGAAGTTGCCCCATAGATTTCTCACAGTCCCCAGCTTCTCAGGAGGCTAGGTTCTATATTGTCATTTCATGTGTAGTTTGAACCCTTTAGTCTGACTCTGTGAACCCATTACTTCATTTTGATTCTTTAAGATAATAATAAAATGCTAATCCTATACCAAACAGGAAGGAACCCAAAAGAGTTTTGTTTTGTTTTTTTGGTTTTTTGTTGTTGTTGTTGTTTGTTTTTGTTTTTGTTTTTGTTTTGCCAGTGTATATTTCCACCTAAATATAACTGCTATGAGACAAAACCATACCAGCATGCAGAATGACAGCTAAAACTGATGTTCAGGAATATAAGACTCGATGAATTAGTTAAGAATCTTCTAATAGCTTGTTAATAAGGCTACATCTTCAGAAATTCTGATGGAGGGCCTTTTGAGGTAGCCATGATGAGATGCTTGCAGATCTTAGGTTTTACTACAGTCTTGATATATTCTGTTTAAAATCTTGTGAATTTAAGGCTTAAAACATCTTGTATCTCAGGTAGTTGATGGATTTATCTTCCACCAAGACAAAGTCCATGAAATTATCATCTGTCTGTCCCTAAGGGCACCTCAAAAATTTTTCTGATTTCCTAATGGATTTCCAATTGAGGTTTGGCCCATATCCAGTGGCAGAATCCCATGGCAGTAAGTGGCTGTGTACCTTCCAAGTATAGACACTACTGTAGGCCTTGGCCATGGAGTGAACAGGGCTGCCTGCGACCTATCATGGCAGAGGTTCTGGTCCACTGGGGAGAGTCTTGAAAGAAACAGGAAACAAATAAGTCAGGTAGGGAATGACTGAAATGGTAAGCACTGTGAAGAGAACAAATTGTATCCAAAGGTTGAAGAATGAAGGCAGAGAGAAGCTCCTTTATGTAAGGAAAGTCTTGAAAGAATTTATGCATCTGACATGCTACGTGGGCAAACTGAAATCTGAGGAATTGAAATAAAATTGGCTTTAAAATACTTTAAGTGGTCTTGAAAATCTTTAAATGTCCTTATAAAAGATTTCGGTTTGAAGGCATGCTTTATTTAAGTTTCTGTTTTCTTTTGGGGGGCTTCAACATTTTAGATACAATTGTGTGTACAAGTTGTTCTCATTTGTTTACAGTCATCTTGAGTGGTTGTGTTTATAACAGCATGGTGTGGTGTTGCGAGGTAAAATTGGTGATAATGTGAAAAACCACAGTAGTGAGTATGTGTCTGGGTACTAGATTTTGAATACTTGACTTTGATAATTACTCTCTCCTTTCTTATGCCATTAAAGTATTTATTAACATTAATACTTGTGGTGGTCTTTTGAGTGAAAATTATAATAGAATAAAAAATTAATTTTCTATTATATAAATTTACATTCATGATAATAATGCTTTTAGATTCCAACAAAAAAGTCTCTATAATTTTCTAATTGTCTAGAATTATATCATCTATTATAATTTTTATTTATATATTTATTTTTAAGCATGTCCCTTTGTGTATGTGTGTTTGGTGTGTGTATCATGTGTGTCAATGCAAGCATGTATCATGTGTGTCAAAGCCTCAGCAGGCATGTGTGTGTCAAGTGGAACCTCGTTTGTCCATCCTCACCTTCCACCTTGAGATATGACCTCTAGCTTCACCATTGCATATCTGCCATTGCATTCCCTATCTCAACCTCCAGTCTCCAGCAGGAGCTCTGTGACTAGAGCTAGCTGCTAGGTACCACAGCCAGCTTTTTATGCATGGTTTCTGGAGATCCAGACTCTGGAGCTCACTCTTCTGCAGCAAGCTTCTTACTCAGCCATCTTCCATTCCTGTTCATCAGAGTTTTTCATGCTAGTTTGCTAACTATCCTACAGTTGTGGCAGTTGCCTCGTTTTTTAACTTATGATTTACAGCCTCGGTGAATATCCTGGTATTTCCATCTCTGACCTGGCAAAGTAAAACCAATTACTCGGGAATTTTCAGGCATGGTCAGGAATTGAAATGGAAAGGTAACATGCCAAGAGAGGATAGGAAGGGCGTGAGAGAGGACGAGTGAGGAGAGAAGGCAGCGGCTTTGGGATGTGTCCAGAGGCTTTCCTTCCAGTCCCAACCAGGAGAGTCCCTTTAGCGTGCTCTATTGGCATTCCAGATGCAGCCATTTGGAAATGGTGCTTAGTCTAACATTTCTTAAGTTTCTACCAAATCCAGACTCCCCTAAGTCTGTTATAATATTAACATGGTTAATCTCATAAATAATCTTTTTCAAGGAATAAGGCCAATGTCACTGACTTTTATATGTAAGTATGTTGTGGCTCAGAGAACTTGGGTAACCTTCCCAAGGTCATTCAGAGAGTGAAGAACACAGCAGGGAGTGGACACTGGGTGGTCAGGAGTCTCTGTGGTTCCACATTAGCTTTTGTGGTTCTCCCAGGACTGTTTTGACTTGGGGATAGTTTAATAACAGCTTCTAATATGATGATTAAATTTGCCACTATCATAAAATAAAGTTTGAAGTTTATCTTACCCCGTCACATAGTTTCATGTTTTCTGTGAAGCTTTTCCAGTAACCAGCCCTCATGCCCTAATAGGGACCCACCATACTAAAGAAGCAGTGGCCAGCCAGAGCAGAGCTGTTGGCATCACAAGCATCAGCATTGGTAGCATTCCGTTCTGCATGTTGCAGGTGTGATGAAGGACATGTGAGCACATGTTTTTTAGACAAGCACTTTGTTTTTTTTCTCCCTTGTGGATTTTGGGTTGAAGCATACATAACAGATATAGAAATCCCTACAACTTGAGAGTAGTTGGTGTTCCTGTAAGGAACCATACCAGCTACACTGTAATGTAAATCAGTGCAATTCTTACTTCATTTTAGCTAATAAATTTCAGCCTTGCCTTTTAGAAAATGTAATAGGAGACAAGCCAATCCAGAGGCAGATGCTTTATTTTAATGCTTTGAGCTATAGTCCCCTGCACTCCTTTTCTGTGTTGTTGTTGGTGTGTGTGTGTGTGTGTGTGTGTGTGTGTGTGTGTGTTTGGTTTTTGTTGTTTGGTTTTGGTTTGGTTTTGGTTTTGGTTTTTTTCCTCCAGGCAGGATGTCACAAAGTTGCCCAGGCAGGCTTTGAGTTGACATCTACTTGCTGCAACTTCTTTAATGGAAGATTTGCAAACCTTTGGGTTTTCAGAGCTGCATAAGTAGCTTCACATGGATATGTGGCAGTTTGTCTCCCTCAGAGCCAACTCTCTTTGCCTGGCAACATACTCACCAGTCTGTCTACCTTTGGTCTTGGTTAAGACCTCCATGTTATCCATAGAAGAACATGATGTGCTTAGTTTCAGGCCCACCCCAAATTCCTCCATCCTCCAGAATAAGGACCCAATTGTGAAACACTTAGTCATAACAATAAAAATGCCCTTACTTACAAATAATTTGGGGTGAGATGTTACTTCAAGAAGTGAAGAGTGTGTTTCTGATCATTTTACATTGACTCTAGCTGAAAGGCAAGAAGAGGCTCAGACTAAGACTGAGAAAGGTGTGCCTGAACACTCCAGGTTCTCTATTGTTTACATCATTTAGTAGACCAAAATTTTGAAACACAGACATTCTAAAACCTCACCTACCTATTCCTGTTTCTTAGTTTTTATCTATTCCATGGTGAAAAATAGAATTTTACAAATCACTTAAACTTTATTTATTGGTTTACAGTTGTTTTATAAATGGATTCTGTAGTATATCTGTAAGGCTATGACTGCTATATAATGAACTTCAGCATATCTCAGTAATTTGCCTGTGATCACAGCATCCAGTGTGTTAAGATACTGTGATTCTGTGAAGGAACATCTGCTTCATGTCCATTATTTAAGCATAATATGTTTCAAAATAATTAATTAATACATGTGCATAAAACCTATGATGGTTAAAAGAAATGTTTTAATCAAATGAATCTGAATTTATCCTTTAATTGTTCGTTTTTGGCAGTAACTTTTTCAAAGTGTATACTCTATGTACTAACTCCTCTGTATAGTGGACATAATAGTGTTAATTTTCGAGGGTCTATGCAGTTACAGAGTAATAAATACCAAGGCAAAAGAAAACCAAAGTCTTTCTAAATTTTTAACTTACAAAAGTAAAAAACTTAAGAAATATCAGTTCCAAGTGATTTTATTCAATTACAGTTCCTCAGATATACAAAAATATTTTGACACTAATTTATCTTACAAAGACATTCTTTTAAAATTTAAATTTGTCAGCTGCATATTAGATCTAGAAAAACATAGTATTTTTATAAACATCAATACTTTTTTTAACAAAACAGTAATGCGTAGTGGGTAGGAATTCATACCTTTGTTATACCTAGATTATGCCAGATCCCTGACCTTGTTTTTCTTTCCTTTCTTATGTATACAATAAATTTCTATCCCACAACAGTGTTATAAGGAACTTAGGAGAAATCAAATTTGTTAGTAGGACCTTATGCAATATTGTTAATGCATGGCAAGAACAGCCACTGTTATTCTTATGAACACCGTTTTCCCAGTTAATTTGTGAATTAGGAAACCTGAATTTCTGAATGAGAAAGATCTACAGAGCAAGATCTGCCACTAAGAAACTTCGGTGACTTCAGCAAGGGACTTGGCTTCTCTGTCTCATTTCTCTTGCTCTGCAAATTACATTATATGATTCAAGTACCTAAGCTAATATTGCCATGAATTTATTTTGTCTTTCAGTT
Source organism: Sigmodon hispidus (assembly GCA_004025045.1). NCBI lineage: Eukaryota > Metazoa > Chordata > Mammalia > Rodentia > Cricetidae > Sigmodon > Sigmodon hispidus. Next base: position 153,092 of record PVIH01000708.1, on the reverse strand, counting down.
TGTGGGGACATCCATGGACAGTTCTTTGATTTGATGAAGCTCTTTGAAGTGGGAGGATCTCCTGCCAACACTCGCTACCTCTTCTTAGGGGACTATGTTGACAGAGGGTACTTCAGTATTGAAGTAAGTACACATGGTTTTCTATTATGGATCACTGATAATGTAGTAAGGCAGAGAAACAAACACATTGCAGAAATCCATAATTTGTAATGGTTACTTTTAATACAAGTAATGAGATAAACACTCCTGTATTATTTTTATGCAGAGGGATGTCAAAGAAAAGGTAAGATTTTGCCTTTTGTGTATTCTGTCATTTTTAAAATTACAGTGAAGAACTCTTTCTCATATTGAAAGAACTAATTAAAGTTGATAGCATAAATGGGCTTGAGTTGGTATATATATATATGTATATATATATGACTTATAATTGTGCAACAATAAGTCACTTTTATAAATGAGTACAGAGCACTTGTGTGCCTATGTGAACACACTGGCAGCTGCTAGATCATGGCACCTGACAAATCTGTCAAAATCATTAACCAAAACAAAAGAGATAACCAACTGAGTAGAGGTTCATTTCCAGCATTCCATCTTGATCTGCTTTCATGAACTAGAAATTACATTCAAAATGAAAGCAAGGCCCTGTCGTACTTATGTTTCTCATTTCTGGTGCCTAATATAATGTCTCAGGGAAGACTGATCATGATCGGAAAAACATGATTTCTATAACAGAAAGCTTTGAAGCTAGAGTTCATAGATACTAGTTAATATGTGCCCTTACGGGGAAAATATATAAATGAGCACTTATTATATGCACTAAATCATCATTACTGATACCTTACACCATTCACAATCATCACATGAAAATGTGTTTTAAAATATTTTTAAATTAGATTTACTAAACAATATTTTATATTAATACAGTGTATCAATTTCAAACATACAAATTGAATATTTGGGGTATTTAGTTACCTACAATTGGGGCTGGAGAGATGGCTCAGCGGTTAAGAGCACTGACGGTTCTTCCAGAGGACCAGAGTTCAATTCCCAGCACCCACATGGCAGCTCACAACTGTCTGTAGTTCCAGTTCTAGGCAAAACACCAAATAAATAAATAAATAAGTTTTTTTTTTTTAAAAAAAAAAGAAAGAAACTCACTCTTTCTCTCTCTCTCTCTCTCTCTCTCTCTCTCTCCCTCTCTCTCTCTCTCTCTCCCTCTCTCCTCTCTCTCTCTCCTCTCTCTCTCTAAATATGTGTGTTTGTACATGTATATATATAATTTGTATGTATGTATATATGTACATTTATATGTATATCTAAACCATTTTTAAATGGACATAAACATATTTTAGTATTTTGTACAGATAAACAGGTACACATGCACTGTGATTTCAACCATAAAAAAACGTAAAGTATCTCCTTGATTTCTTGAAATCCAATTTTAGACAAGGAAATATGATTATTCAAAATCTAAAGAGAACCAAATCCTGGAATGGGTGGCTGTCCTGGGTTTAGTTTTGTTGTTGTTGTTGTTGTCAACTCTGATTTTGGTTTCATTCAGAGTTTTTTAGTGCTGGAGATTGAAGCAAACCTCATAACACAGACACTCACTCCAGTTTGATTTGTTTTTCCTAGAAAAACTTCATCTCTGTATCTATGGCTTATGGTCATTTGAAATATTCTAAATATTTTCTAGCTAGAATTTTTTAAGACTTTGATTTATAAAAAACTTGCAAATCACTGATTGGGTTTTAGAAGATATTTTTCTTTTAAAAGAACTATAGTCAGTCATTCTTGATATTTGAAGTGAGAGAATTGCAAATTTTGTCTGTTGTATTCATTTTGAAACTTGAAATTCATACAAAGATCAAAGTATCTAACTAAATGCTATGTTATGTTGAATTTAGCTCTCACAGTACATTAAATTATTCTGAGATGCTCTCACAATACATTAAATTATTCTGAGATGCATTTGTCACAGGCTCTATCTTCAAAACTGGCTCTCAGTTAAACTCTGAGTACAGACCCATGTACTTTCTGCATATACACAAATTGAGAAAATGTTTCATCTGTAGTGTGATCCATTTTGTTCTAACATGGCCTGTGAGTTGCTTTGCAGTGACTGTGATATGATCAGCATATTAAAATAGATAAGCATGTATATTAGTGGTTTTCAACCTCTGGGTCCCAACAACTTTGGGATTCAAATGATCCTTTCACAAGGGTCGTCTAAGACCATCTGCATCACATATTTACACTATGATTTATAACAATAGCAGAATTAGAGTCATGATGTAACAATGAAAATAATTTTATGGTCAGAGGTCACCAGAACATGAGGATCTGTATAAGGGGTCATAGCATTAGGAAGATTAATGTATATGAAATTCTCTTACTAAGAATATTTCAAGATATCTATTGTGGAATAAGGAGGCTGACATTTTGTCATGCTTAAAGTTTTGTCTGTTGATAAGCTGTAGTCTGAGTTTTTCTGTCCCATCTAGTCCATTTATTCCCGACAAATCTCTCCCACCTGTGGTCCTCCAACTGTTTATAAAATAATTACTTAGAGGCTTATATTAATACAAACTGTTTGGTCTATGTCTCAAGCTCATTACCAAATAACTCTTACAACTTAACTCATTTTTATTAATGTATTGCCACATAGTTCCATGGCTTGATCTGTGTCCCATTATGTCTTGCTTCTGGGTGACAGCCTGCAGCATCTGCCTTTGACTCCGCCCTCCTTCATCTTTATCTCTGCTTGCATCTCCCACCTGTCACTAAGCTGTCTTGTCATAGGACAGAACAGATTTTTTATTAACAGATGGTAATAAACCATATTCACAATGTACAGAAAGACCATCTCACATCAATAAGTGATCTCATTCATTCCTCCCAGTTTGGGAAGAAATTTGTAAGCATCTTCCATTCATAGGAGGCTGACAAAAAGGCTGGGGATTCTGAAGTTGTACCCTTTCCACTGTCCCAAATGCTGATCACATTATATTCATTGAGTGTACCTGGAGAAATAAACACATACCATAATTCAGAAGCTCATACACAGTACCACACATTCATGTAGGTGTACACATGACTACACATGCTCCTGTCTTGTGAGGTTTGAATCATCAGACATAAAATATTCTCTGTGTGTATGAGATTGTTGACTCCTAAACTGCTAGAGTTTCGTATTCTGGTGTGTGTTATCCTACCATGTTTCAAAACATTTTGGATTCGTGTACATTCAAGGTTACAGTGTGAGTGTTCTCCTAAGCTTATTCTCTCAGTTAAGAGAAATGCCTGCTTTTACTTCATAACAAATCAGCATTGAAGAACTGATCCTATTTCTAATCACCTTTACTGACTCCAGTTGCTGAGTCTGAATAGAATGCTGTGGACAGCGAAGACTGCTCATTAACACACTCCCCCTGCTCACTCCCTATAACCTTACTTTCTCTTTTTTGCCATGATTAGAAATCATTTTCCACAAAACGAACCCCCCCAAAAGCCAGGTTTTGAGTAGTTATGAAAGAAGTAATTTTGTTCTCAAATGTAATTTGTTTTACAACAAACCTTCTTCCTTCTGATGATTGCTTTACCCTACCTAATCGCTTTGATCAAGCATGCCTGTGTATGTAGGTCCACAGCTGGGTGTGTTTCTCTACAGACCCAAGGCAGAATCCAGAATCTGCAATCATGGTCCTATACAGCTGTTTTCCTTGTGTTTACTTCATTAGGCTCTTCACAGGTATTCTGCAGTGCACTACCTTGAGTTTGCAGTGAGATGGTCTGTCCTCCGGCACATTGAAGTGTGAAAGGTTGTTGTGTTTATTAGCTGTGAATTTGTGGATCAGAATGAACCACAGCAAGCCAGGCGGCATTCCTTGCTGCTGCCTGAAAATACCAAGCAAGCAGTATAACACGTGATAGAGGTGATGGAACAGGGCCGCCAGTCTTGGTAGCTAGCGGTTCTGACAGTATACTTCATGGCGTGCTTGTCAGACCCAGCAAATGATGTCTTAGAGAAGTCACATTCCATATTGCAGGAGTTTGGATCATTTCCAAGTGTATGAGATAGACTGCACTTAGCCATCCATGACAGAGAAGCATCAGTTTTGATTAGAATGTTTTGAGGCATGGGTAGTTACCAGCTCAGGAAGCTGATCGGTATGTAGCTAAAACAGTATTATTCTTTTGACTTCCTTGCCTCTAGTTTTGTTTTGGAGTTACTAAAAATTTTATTCAATTTTGAAAGAAGGCTGTCTATCAAAATGCTTAAATTATTAAATAAATTATTGCACTGTTATTACCAGTGAACTAAGAGAGCAATATTGTTAGTGCTGTGTTATTAGGAAAGAGTTATAAATCAGCAAAAGCTATGTCTACGATGGAAATCAGTGTTAGCTTTCATATTGAGTAACTCTAAGTAGAAGTTGTAAATGCTTGTTTAGTTAACAGGTAAAATGACTTGAGGTGATTGGTACAGATCACTTACATCTTACTATGCAGAAAGGTTCTTGTAACATGATACTCTTTCTGCCCTAAGAAACTCAGGCAGTGAAATTCTGGTTCACGTCAGTCATCCAATTACACAGGAGTGACAGTGATTTCTCCTACTTCCTTTGGTTGTGATCATTTTTAGGAGTCTGTACTTTAAAACAAATCTGAGGTCATAATTTTGTTAAAGATCTTCAACTTTTCAGAATGTTGGAACTTTATATGACAACATGATTGCCAGCAAGACCTTGGCAGCCGTCTTGCAGCAGATGCTGAGGGTGAATGCTGGCATGGCTCCACTCTCCGGTCCACCCTTACCCTTTCATTTACCATGCCATTTCTTCCATGCTGGCTGTGTTTGTGGTTTTATTTAGTGTTTGGAAGATATTTTATGCTTACCACAGGAGAAAAGGAAATAATATGTGGAAAAAAAAAAAAAAGATGACTCGTACTTTAGAATACTTTGAGCCAAGAATTTGGAAAATTGAGTTATTTTTCTTCCTTTTTTTTCTCTTTACCCTCTCTCCATATTTTCTCTTCCCATTTTTTTGTGTCCTTCCTTTTTCCCACTTTCTCACTCGCTTTTTTTTTCTGAAAAGATGGGGTTAATACATCCCAGATGTCTAGCACATGCTCAGTATTTTACATCCATAAAGGAGTTGTATCATGCATTGTTTTATGTGTGTACATATAAATACTAGGAATATTTAGCATTTCCGAATATCTTTAAGGATTCTGTTATGAAAGAATTATAGTAATTAAAAGTAGAAGGATAGAGTTAAAAAGCTGCATGCCAACATTAGAATAAGATCTTTAACCACTGACATAAAGAAAACGAGCATCTTTGGATACAATTTCTCTAGTTTGGTAAGGAGTTGAGTGGGCTTAAAAAGTGCAGTTTAAATTTATATGGAGAGGTAATTGCCCAATATTAAGATAAGTTATTATAGGAAAAAAAATGAATCTAAAGAGGTCAGAATTTTGCTTAAAATTTTTAAAAAGTTATTTGAGGGGGGAAAGGAGAGAACTTTGTAGATTCTATGTCCATGTAGCGGTTTTCTTGCAGTGTGTATACGTACATTTTCATAGAGTTGTATTGACATGTGCACCTAGTTTTATATGAGTTGTACTCAAAAACTTAAAAAAATATCTGTAATAGGAAGATCTTATGCAGTCTCACTGAACTGTATATAAAACACGCCCCCGTAGGAATGTTGGTCATACATGTATTCTAGCCCAGAACTCCCTACAGATTAGGTTCAGCCACTAGCCATCATTGTCCAGCTATGGAGAGTAAGGATAGAAAGCAGAAACCACAGCTCCTTCTGGGGTAGAACCCCAGAAATCACTGGGGGGAGGAACAGAAAAGGGATTCCATGACCCCAAGTGGTACTGACAGGTTTCAAGTTTAAGTAGTGGGAGAATTGGCTGAGGGGCAGGTGGTATGCAGCAGAATCTCTTGCCAGTGTGTGTGAGGTCTGACCACTTCAGATCTGGCTCTGCAAGTGTTCCTCTTGCTTGTTCTGCAAGTCTCCCTTGCTCTGCAGCTTGAGAGAACAATCCAGCTTCCCTGTGGTGACTGCCTCTGCTTGAGGGTGAGCTCATCAAAGGGTAAGATGTTATAGAACTCCAGTGTTCCTAGAAACTGGTGTAACTGCAGGTTGAGGACAATGGCTGGACCCAGGGACATGATAAAACCTGGCAGACAGATGCCTCAATTGCTGTCACCTTTGTACGTTCCAACATCAAGGCATTTGGGATAGGTTAGGTGGCATTGGCTTTACACAGACAGTGATGAATAACATGCCAATGTGCAGAGTTAAGCAGGATTCTGACCCAAAGATTCAAGGCACAGCCAACAATGCAGGATGCAGGCAGGAATGCCAGGCTTCTGCCCTGCTTGGAGCAAACTGATGAGTCCAAAATAAGGCTTTAGTACTTTTTAACACAAACTGTTTCTGAGCACTTGTTAGCATATATTTAAAGGGTCTTTATATAAACATTTCTGTTTCAAACTAGGCATTCTAACTGAACTACCAACTTGCAAGTAGATATATGTGTACATATATCACCTGTATCAAGGGGCAGTCTTCAAAATTTGGAATTGGGAACAATCCTTTCATTGACGTTATATAATTAATGCCTTCTCTTAAATATGAGGCAAACTTGAATAATACAAACACCTTTTATTTAAACATGTAAGTGTAACTCTAAAATAGTATTCATAGCAAGGCCTCACTGGGATGCCTCACTCATTACCAAGGTGATGGGGAGATTTATAGACATAGAGTATCATACTGTTTCACGGGCCACTTATGAAGGACAGTTGGCCAACTCTTCAGATATGCTAATATCTTAATCACATGAACTTTAGCTAATCACTATCGTCAGAAAAATAACAAAAGGAGCACACACACACTCACACTATTGCCTATCTACTGTTTTTCTTTACTTCAATCACTATTTTATATTTGAAGATAAGTTGTTGGAACATTAAAGTAATCTAAACTTGTCTCCTTAATTAGTATTTTCATAAAACACCTGGATCATATGCTTAAACATGATTGTTTCTATACTTTTGTAAATTATCACAGAAGCTTAAAGGTGAATGCTTCCTATAAGTTTTCCCTCTAAGATTACCCAATGTAACTACTGTATGTTGGAAGACTGATGAATGAAGTGTAAATATTACGTATGTTTCAGTGATCAATCTGGTCTGCCCATATCCCTGCCTTGACTGAACTTTAGAAACACATATTTCATGAAGAAGAACAGCACACTTGTTTTTCAATGAATTGTGTTCTGCTCTGTGTGGTTTCTTAATGAATGCCACTTGAGGGTAATACTGGTATTAATATCTGATTACTCCATTTATACTTTCATCTCTATAAAGTTTGTGTCAATGAAGATTTATTCCAAACCTGATTCATGTGTAAGTAGCCATCACCCTCACACATTCTACAATGTCCAAATAACCAATTTAAATGTTTTAAGGTATAAGCCATGCATTTCCTGCTTTTAATCAGATGCCAAGAGAATTGTTGAAAGTGGTACATTAGGTTATATTTGCTTCAAAGTATCGTTGAGATTGAGAATGTTGGCCATGATGATACACTGAGTTCTTGTTAATTGATAAAGTGCACGGATAAAGGAAGATGCTTATTTTACTTTTATTTATTTTTTTCCTTAGTGTGTGCTGTATTTGTGGGCCTTGAAAATTCTTTACCCCAAAACACTGTTTTTACTTCGTGGAAATCATGAATGTAGACATCTAACAGAGTATTTCACATTTAAACAAGAATGTAAGTATACTGAAACATTTTTCATTAATGTCATATATACTAAATTATCATTTTAACTGATAAATGAAAACATTGTATTATTATTTTCTGTATAAATGTCAAAACTTTAGGTGATATTATTTCATGTCATCTTTCTAAATATGGGCAGTTTTAAGAATTTTAATTTATAATTCTTGGAGAATAGCCTACAATGTACTTTGATCATATTTACTATCTACTCCTCTCTATCACCTCCCTGGTTCACCTCTACCTCCATTTCCAGTTTTTTTGCACCTTTTATTTCCAGTTTGTATCGCTCATAGACTCCTAGACGTAGAGCCATCCAATAGAACATAGTCCGCCTCTTCTGGGCCACACCCTTAAAGAAAACTAACTCATCCTCCTGTAGAGGCCATCAGATGTCCATATTACCTCAGTTAGTCCAGGGCTAATGAATCCAGTCTGCTCCTATGCTAGACGAGGGGCAGAAAGAGGCAGATGTTGGAGAAGTAGAGAACAAAGCAGTATCTTCTGAACTTGACAGGACCACTGTAGCCCTAAACTTCCAATGGCTGTGGTAGCCTATACAAGGACTTCATGAGATCAAGCCTGATGCATTTTTTTAATTATAAGTTTTATCAAGTGACCCCTTAGTCTGAGCTGAAGTGTCATATATGTCATAACACAACTCATGTTTAGGAAAGTGATTCTACCCTTTAATCTTACTCCAGTCAAGTCAAGAAAACGGGGCCAAATTGAACCTCTGTTTTGCAGCCTCATAGATATCAGCTTCTAGGACATTAGACCAAAAGAAAGCTGACGCCTTCCTTTATACATAGATACTTAGATAAGGAAACACTTTTTATAAGTTTTATTTTCCTCCTGTCCGTTTTTCTCATTCTTTACTGAAACTTTAATTCTTTTTCTCTCTCTAATTTGGTTTTATATTCAGTGAAGCATAAAACCTTTCCTGAAAACATTAGCTGTGAGTCAATATGCAGAAATCAGAATTCTGTAAGGCAGAAAAAGCTTCAGGAAGTTTCTTGGCTATGGCTTCTGCAAAATCTTATGAGAAAATCAACCATCCTTATTTCCTTCTTTCTGTTACTTTCCTGTATTCAAATGCATGTGTATACGTACATATACATGCAAGATATGTAAAAAGCTTTGTACTTACCAGAGAAAAATTATGAAAAGTAAACCATGTGGATAAATAATAGTAATAAAAAATATTGCATGTGTAAGTTAATATATGAGTCTTGGAGATTTTATTGACTTGTCTTGAAGGATTGCATTTATATTACCCTAGCAAGAAAACATTAAAAAGAAACAAAGCAATTTCAATAAAATGTTTCTAGTCATAAAGGAATGGGAATAAGTTTTTGCTTCTCATCACATTTCAAAGGTAAAATAAAGTATTCAGAACGAGTTTATGATGCCTGTATGGATGCCTTCGACTGCCTTCCCCTGGCCGCGCTGATGAACCAACAGTTTCTGTGTGTACATGGCGGTTTGTCTCCAGAGATTAACACTCTTGACGATATCAGAAAAGTAAGCTCTATGATTGTTCTTATCTCCTCCATGTCTGACCTTCTACAGTCACTGGGAAACATCCTACCCTCTCACTACTTGCATCTTTTTCATGTAAAATAACTGAACACACATCTCCCTGATATGTATCCGAGTTTTAGCTTAAAGGGTAAATACATCTCTAGACCCTTGAAATTTAGCTTAGCATGTGGCACATCTCATTAGAAATATCATATATTGGATCTCTAAAGCATGTGGGCAGTTTCATTTTTTTTTCAAATAGCCAACCATATATTCACACACACACATACACACACACACACACACACACACACACACACACACACATATATATATATATATATATAATATAATGGAAAAGTTGTGTTGCCTCTGGAGAAAATAACACAACTTGACCTTTAAAATGTCTTTATCATGATACTCTTTGCTGTTGTCCCTATCGCTGTTCCAATATAAAATATTAAGTCAGCATCTAGCAAAGGCAATGATCATATTATATTGCCCGTATTAGGTACCTGTGTAAAAGGCAGTGGCATTTTTTTTTCAGAAGCATACTCATACTTGGTGTTTACTCTTGCTATTGTTTTCCAGCAGGAGGATAACTGAGGTGGAATGAAGAAGTGTATTGTGTGCTTTCATAAAACAAGACAATAATACATGACAGTACTGCACAACAGAAAAAGAAATGTTTTATTTCTCTACATCTCTATTCTGATAATTGCAGCAGTGGAAGAAAAGACATGAGAGAGTATCAGAAATATCTTGTTATATTTTTGGTGCCCAAATCTTTAAAAGGCAATTATAAAAACATTTTCTTGTATTATCTGCACATATACTTGTAGTTGTCTAACTTGAGACATTTGTATGTATTAAAGTATAGAACATACTATATCATAATTTTGATATAATTTTCACCATTAAGCTTTTGAGGTAAGAAATCAAAGCTGCAATTTTCCTGCAAGCATTACTGATGTGTAAAAACTGTCAAAGACACCTCTCCCTTTCATTTAGAAACCTAAGAAAATGGTTTATACTTTTCCAAGCACAGAAGGGAATATGGAAATGATCCTGATCCCCTTTTACTATTCTTTCCAGACATTTTAGAAAGAATAAGTTATTACTCTGAATTGCTGCATTTCAACTGTTAAAATTGGGATTGGGCTGAGGTTTGCTAGAAAGATACATGCTGTCTGGTATTTATTTGAGTCTGGTGTGTCGTAAGTAAACTCTGGCTTCAAACAAGCCATACACAGTAACCTTGATTCAGATGAGTATACAGATCTTGCTCACCTAAGATTCATGTTCATAACTCAAATTCTCATGTATTCATACATGGGATCCTATGATGTCATTTGAGTAACTGATATTTTTTCTAGTTGTCTTGATTTTGAATGTTTCTTTTGCTGCCTCACCGATTTGTATTATAAACAGCAGTTACAATTAATTATATGAACTCTTACTAATACCAATTTAGTATTAGTACAATTAGTACTTTACAGTGTGTTTAGGGATGAAACAAAATAATCATGCATCTGTTTATCCCAGTAACTTTGTGGCTGATCATAGCAGGAAAGTGGAATATGCAGCAGGACAAGCAGCTGACTGTATTCTGCTAACAAATGCTGAGATACAGGCATGCATGTGCACTGTACTTGATGACAGAAAGCTTAAATGAAAAATACAAAGTGTATCAAGCATCCTTCTAACAGGAGGAAGTAGTTAAAATTTATTCAGTACCTATGCCTTTTTTATTGTTTTAGAGGAAAAAAAATGAATGGATATAGTATTAAAGATGTCATCTTTGGCCAAAAAAAGATAAACCTGACCTTTAAAATGAATGATCATTTTCATATGGCTTACTGTTCCTCTAACAATTTTTATTGAAACTCAATTTTGAGAAAATAACTTATCAAATCATGAATATATTTCTATATCATAACTATCTATTGCTATGAAATTATTTATTTATATCTCATGAAACCAGATATTAAAGTCCTTCTTTGCAAACTCTGTCATTAGGATGCAACTGATTTGTTCTCAGGAGTAGGGAGTATAATATGCTCTTTCTTTCCTACTTGAAATTAATAGTGTTATTATTTTTTCTTTAAAAACTAAACAAGGGCCTAAAGAGATGTCTGTGGCAGAAGACTAGACTTTGGTTCCCAGCAGCCAGGGTCACAACCACCTGGAACTCTGGCCCCAAAGGATCTGTCGCCCTCATTTGGCCTCAGTGGACACCTGTAGTCACATGTTTATACCATTACACAGATACACATATGGCATCATTTTTTAAAATAAATCTTTAAAAATTATGAAAAGCTGTAAAATAAACCTCCGATTCTTCTCTGTGTGTTAATATTTCTTGTGTTAGGCACCATTACATTTCTTCTGAGTTTGTGTGGCACAGACTGTAATGGTCGTTGCTCATTGTTTAAAGCACTGTAGGGAGATGATGAGCAAGCAGTGTATAACTAGAAAACTAATTTCCTATGTAGGCCCCAACGAAGATGCTAAAGCATAAAAATGTGAACATGCATGTGGATAGAGAAATTTGGAGTTATTTTACTATCACACTCTTGTTTGTGCCAAGACCAACTACAAAGTGGCATGCACTTCGGCTGGAAGCATAAGTGGCTTCTAAGTATATCAATATGGCACAAAGCAGTGACTCCCTCTTAAACAAAAGCCACCAACTCTCAAAATCATTTTATCAGATTAAAAAAAAAAATCACAGAGAATTCTCATCCAGTTCTTAAATGACAGTTTCCTGCAGGCAATAGACAGAACAAAATCAGGCTCCTCTTTCGCAAATGAGACAGGAATAGATTGAAATCATGATAATGACTGTGCCATTTGGAGAGAAAAAAAAAATAAGAGAGACTAAAAGGAAATGGGCGAGAGAAAAACAGGAGGGAGTCTAAGGATTAAAGTGAGAAGCCAGAGGGGAGAGGATGGCAGATAGTGAGTGGGTCCTCATGAGAACGAAGAAAGAAAAGCTGGAGATATGAGAAATGGGCTGAAGTGGGGGTTGAAAGACGAGTAGATGATATTTCTCTCATCTGAGGCTGGGAGGAGGGGTGCAGACGTCATTACTCAGAGCTGGTTTCCTGTTTCTTCTGAAGTCTAAGTGTCCAAAGATGAGTATTTTGTTCTCTGTCTTCTATTTTTCTTAGTTAGACCGATTCAAAGAACCACCTGCTTATGGCCCCATGTGTGACATCCTGTGGTCAGACCCCCTGGAGGACTTTGGAAATGAGAAGACTCAGGAACATTTCACTCACAACACAGTCAGGGGTTGTTCGTACTTCTACAGGTGAGGATCTGGCCCTCACAGGCTGGAACATGTCTTATGGTTGGTATTGGAGTTCATGAAGGATAAGTGAATAAATAAGTATAAAGAATATATACCTGCATATAAACACCTGTACAATTACTCTGAAGAATAGGGAAGGGATGGAAGAACAGGTCCTGGGAGAGGGGATGGGATGGCTATTACATGGTAACAAATTGTCCTACTGCATAAACTGTGGGAGAGTTCCATTTCTAGCCTTGCTTTCTTTCATTCATAAATGTACTCAAGTTTCACCAGTTCTTATAACTTAAATTGGAAAACCAACTTCTCATTGGCTGACTAAGTCACACCAATTCACTCTTACACTAAAGTGTTGCCGGCTTCCTGGACATCTAAGAACCTACAGTTATAGAGTGCCTAGGTAATGCGCAAGTACACATTTAGCACTTTGACAAGCAATATTGAAAATGTTTTAATAGAGCATTTTACATTTGCAAATGGAACTTGGATGTCCAATCATGTCCGAAAGGAATCTATAGTACATTGGGGTTTAGTCTGAACCACGTTACCGATGCGATGCCTCACTTTTAGCTACTGTAAATGATAACTCCTTCTAAAGTCAATTTGGTCCTTTCCTGTGGAATGCAATGATAGGTTCCTAGAAGGAACTAGAGTATGAAAATGAAATGGAGAATTTAAAATTCTACAACACATTCTTGGCTTTGTTTTATTCTGTCTTTCATCTTTAAAAAAAAATAAGCCTGATGTTTTCTAGAAATAATATTCACCTTCACTGAATGATTTAGTCCCAAGAACTCTTCCAGACAAATCCATTCATATACCTCCTATTTCTACTATAAGCTGGTAGCATTGTGTATATAAATTTCATACTAAATAGTAGAATATTTTGTTCTAGGCATTAAATTTTATTGTTAATGAAAAGCCTGTCTTTTTTAATTGGTTAGTATTATTGGGGAATTAGTTGTGAACATAAAATCATATTTTCTGTAAAACATAATTCTGGGAGGGGGTTTTGTTTTACATACCAATAGTGAAGCTTATTCTGAACTGAAATGTTGGGTCACAGATTATCTTGTGCTTTGGAAGAGGCTCCAAGGTAGATGAGTATGTTCAGGTAAAATGTTCTATATTCTGAACAGCTCAAAACTTCCTTTTAATAATCACTCCACTTAGGTGTAAGATTGTTAGAGATGTTTGTCCTTATAAAAAAGAGGTATTTAAGTAAATTACATTAAATCCAAGTGTTAGATCTTCCAAATCTGGTGTTTAATGCCCCGATTATATATCTCTAGGCTACTTGTCCTTTTTTACTAAATTAATACCATACAGAATCCAAACGTGATTATAATGTTGACTCATATTGTATTTACCCACAGTATAGCACTCTGCTGTCAATTTTCTGGGTCAGCCATTCAGTAAAATCTTATTCTGAGTGACGTACTAGAGTAAGCTTACACAGTTGTACATTACTTTTGTTTTGTGTATTTGTTATGAGTCTATGATTGTGATAAGACACCATGACCAAAGAAATTTATAGAGAAAATAGTTTATTGGGTCTTCCAGTTACACCATGACCAAACAAATTTATAGAGAAAAGAGTTTATTGGGTCTTCCAGTTTTGGAGGGTAAGTTTGTGACCATTATGGTAGAGAGCATGGCAGAAGGCCAGCATGGCCCTAGAGAAGTAACTGAGAGATTGTGTGTTGAGATACCAACCAAGAGACAGAGAGAGATAACTGGGGATGCTGTGGGCTTCTGAAGCCTCAAAGTTCACACCTAGTGACCATCTCCTTCAACAAGGCCACATCTCCTGATCCTTACCAAACAGTTCTACCAACTCAGACCAAGCATTCACATACATGAACCTGTGGGAGTCATTGTCTTTCAAACTGTCACATTCTATGAATATAGACACAAATATAAAATATTATCTGTACCCTGATGGTTACAGTTAAGCATGTTCTCATACTTTAATTCTCCAGATCATATGCGGTTCTTCACACGTGTGGGGCCTTTAGTCTTGACAGATATGATACTGTGTGACAGACTGTTGGCAGAGGCTTCTGGATTATATAGCCTGCCAAAGGGAAAGAATACTGTCTCTCGCACAAAGTTTATTTTTTATTCTTTTGTGTTTAAAGTCACTTTGAAAGGATTGGAGGTGTTCTTCTTCATGTTTTAAAGTCCATCTAGACAGATGAAGTGAATGACAGATTCAGATACAAGTGAATGTAAAATTAGTGAAAGAATTTAGTGATCACTTCCAGTTGGATTTATTGGCAAGTATTTTGGCTTACCGTTTTATTTTACATGTCTCCATATAGTCTTGATATTTAATTTGATATGCTAACCTATCCATTGTGTAACATATTATCTGGGCTATGACTTAAATAACACATAGCCATGCAGAAAAATATATCAGGATAAGGCTAGAGAGATGACTCAGCAATTAAAAGTGCATATTCCTTTTGCCTAGGATCTGAGTTCAGATCCCAGCACCCATATATGGTGACTTAAAACAACTGTGAGCCTAGATTCAGTGAGAACTGACACTTCCGGCCTATGTACACACACATAGACATATTTAAGAAAATAAATCTAAAAATCTTTAAATGCATTAGAAATATTTTCCCTGGTTTTTAAGCTAAGTTCTTAACAGTGCCACACATGTATGTAATGTATTCTGGCTTCTTTCTACATCATGCTCTCTTATTTGCTTCCTATCCCCATTACCTCACACACCTGTCCCTTCCTCCAGATTCTTTGCTTTTGGCATTGCCGCTGTGTTGTATTCATTGAGTTTCATTGGTTTTATACTAGTGACCACTGAATTGAAACAAAAGTAACTGATCAAACCCAAAAATCCTTGACAGTCCCACGCTCATATTTCCATTAACTTCCTAATCATAGATCATAGCTTACACCCTCAAATGCCTACGTTGTTCAGACAAATAGCTGAAATGCTGGATACAGGCCAGCATCAGACCAGAGATTCTTAAGGACCATGGTATATGGAAGGTAAATTTGCCTTTATATAAACAAAAGAAAAGTTGGTAAAATTTGTCTCTTCAGTTGCCAGTTTGTGTCTGCATCAGGTGAATGGTGGGAGCACTGTATTCTAGCTTGTGTGCTTCACAGTGTGAGAATAAAGTTAGGACATCCCACCATTGGTATGAGAGTTGCAGCAACATGAATTTGAGTGTGCCTGGCTGCACCTGTGGCACTTGAACCCATGAGTGTGAGTGTGCCCTGGCTGCACCTGTGGCACTTGAACCCATGAATGTGAGTGTGTCCAACTGCAACTGTGGCACTTGAACCCCATGAATGTGAGTGTGCCTGGCTGCACCTGCAGCACTTGAACCCATGAATGTGAGTGTGTCCAACTGCACCTGTGGCACTTGAACCCCATGAATGTGAGTGTGCCCCTGGCTGCACCTGCCACACTTGAACCCCATGAATGTGAGTGTGCCCCTGGCTGCACGTGCTGCACTTGAACCCAAGAATGTGAGTGTGCCCGACTGTACCTGCTGCACTTGAACCCATGAATGTGAGTGTGCCCAACTGCACCTGCGGCACTTGAACCCATGAATGTGAGTGTGCCCCTGGCTGCACCTGAGGCACTTGAACCCATGAATGTGAGTGTGCTAGGGCTGCACCTGCGGCACTTGAACCCATGAATGTGAGTGTGCTCTGGCTGCACCTGCCACACTTGAACCCCATGAATGTGAGTGTACCCGACTGCACCTGCCGCACTTGAACCCATGAATGTGAGTGTGCCCCTGGCTGCACCTGCCACACTTGAACCCATGAATGTGAGTGTGCCCCTGGCTGCACCTGCAGCACTTGAACCCCATGAATATGAGTGTGCCCGACTGCACCTGCTGCACTTGAACCTATGAATGTGAGTGTGCCCCTGGCTGCACCTGTGGCACTAGAACCCCATGAATGTGAGTGTGCCCCTGACTGCACCTGCGACACTTGAAGCCCATGAATATGAGTGTGCCTGACTGCACCTGCGGCACTTGAACCCATGAATGTGAGTGTGCCCGACTGCACCTGCGGCACTTGAACCCATGAATGTGAGTGTGCCCGGCTGCACCTGTGGCACTTGAACTCATGAATGTGAGTGTGCCCAAGTGCACCTGCAGCACTTGAACCCATGAATGTGAGTGTGCTCTGGCTGCACCTGCAGCACTTGAACCCATGAATGTGAGTGTGCCTGGCTGCACCTGTGGCACTTGAACTCATGAATGTGAGTGTACCCGACTGCACCTGCAGCACTTGCACTCCATGAATGTGAGTGTGCCCGACTGCACCTGTGGCACTTGAACCCATGAGTGTGAGTGTGCCCTTGGCTGCACCTGTGGCACTTGAACCCATGAATGTGAGTGTGCCCGACTGCACCTGTGGCACTTGAAGCCAACAACAGCAGCCTCTCATTCCTTACCACTCTCAAGCCCCCTCCATTCTTAATGCCCTCCCTCTTTTGTTCCCTCTATGCTATTGCTGTTCTCCTCTATAGTACCACATAGGCTCTACCCTTCTGCCACATTTCTCTTGGTCTTCTCACTAAATGCTGCTCGAATCAGAAATCACAAATCACAGCTATTTCATTGTCTGCTGAGGCTGAACACTTATTTAAGTATTTTTCCTGTTCTTAAATCCAGCAGTGATGTGTATAAGGGTAGCAAAAAACAAGCCTAAATTGTTCATCGCATCAGTAATCATGATAGCCAAGAAATAGAGACTGTCCAAACACCTACTTAGTAGAATAATAAACTATACAGTATCAAGGTGTATAGATAAAGTTAGAAACACCACCTTCTTTACAGATGACATAGTACAATGACTGTGTGTTTGTGTGTGTGTGTGTGTGTGTGTGTGTGCAAAAACTCTATTACAAATCACATATATGCACAAAGGAATAGCTATGGCAAATTAATGATCTAAGGAAATCACATGTACCAACATAGATGAACAGTCAGATAATGAAATGAACTCAGTATACCAGAAAATTACTCTCTAGTTTGGAAACCAAAGTGCTTGTTATTCTGAGTAAGAGTGAGGCCTGAGAGGTTATGTGACTCTGAGTACTAGATATGAGGGTGCTCTCTGTGTGAGGGGATGCCATCTTCTGACTTGTGATTTTTTTATATTTAACTTCAATAAAATATTTGCTTCAGGGTTGGAAATGTAGCTCAGTGGTAGAGCGCTTGCCTGACATTCATAAGAATCTGGATTTGGTCCCTAGCTCTACAAAATAAGTTTGTTTAAGTAGCAACTTTTTACCAGTTATCCAGATACATGTGAGGACTGTGTTCTGCAGAAGCTCTGGCAGAAGTTGAAGGCTCAACATCTAAAATCTAAATTCCTTAGAGAACCTTAGGGTGAAGGAGAGACCAGAAGATCCTAAGTAAAGAAGACTGACTGAAGCCTCAGGGTACCCCAGGATTGAATACCCATTACTAGGCCCCAGCAGCAGAGGGGTAAATCATCTGGGCAAGTTGGAAAGGGTAAGAGCACCAGGAGGAGGAGGAACCTCGTGCCCATACCATGCAGGGCTAAAGCTGCCAGGAAGACCAGCACTTCCACATGTCCCAGGGGTGACTACTCTTGTTGAGGTTCTCAGTGTTTGCACATGAGCTACAGAAGGTGACAGATTGTTGCTAAGCATCCCAAAGAGTGAGTGAAGAAAAGGGTACATTCCTTCTGCTGGAATTTTCTATTGCTAAAGGGCAGATCTCTAATCATACTTTACATAACCCTATGATAAGTATCAGGTAGGTCTGAAGAAGCAGCAATTTGGTGTGTGTGTTGGGGGAAGGAGGTTGATAGCAAGGCTTTTTATAGGATCATTTAACTCATAGTGAAAAAACTGTACTTTTCAGGAGGAAAAAATAAACAAAGGAAGTATCTGCAAAGACTTATGCATACAGAAGCATTGTAGTGATACCTGCAGGCAAGATCTTTATTAAAAAGTCTAAGATATTTAATTCAAAGTATAGAATGTATTTGATGTTGGAGAAACATAAATAAGAAAACAAGGACCTGTATTCCAACTTATGTCTATATAATGTGAAATATTTTATATTTAATGTATTTTATTCCTTTTTTTAATCACATTCAATGTTTCTAGCTAGTTTATAAAACCCCACTCAGCCTGCCCTACCTGTTATCAGAAAAAAAAAAATCCATCACCTGGTCTGATAGGTCATCATCAGATTTCCCTTCTACAGTCAGTGAATCGAGAGCTCTGATAGAGAGTACACACATACATATGTGCACATATGAATGGAAATTCTTTATATTATAGTTTATAGAAGAACTGTTGTTTTCAAAGAACTCAGTCTTTCTTACAATCTGTATTAGTTACTGTTCTCCTGCTGTGACAAAATACCAAACAAAGCAGTTGAAGAAGAAAGGGTAAGGCCTATGCTGGTGTAGAAATCAGGTTGGCCGAGGCACCGTCAGTGGCTCACATGACATCTATTTTGCACTCAGACAACACAGGAAGACAAATGCTGGTGCTCAGCTCACATGCTTCATCTGATTCTGACCTGGATCCTCCCCCAAAGAACATGCTGCAGTTAGTGTAGATCTGCCCACGTTGATGAACTTAATGTCAAAACTCCCACACAGACATACCCGGAGCTTTGCCTCCTAGGTGGTTCTAGAACCTGTCAAACTGACCATCACTACTAACCATAGCACAGTTGGTATCCCTAGGCATGTGCCATCTTAGAAGAGACTTTTTTTTCTGTTGGTTAGAGAATTCATGCAGATATATAGCATAGAAACTACATTAGTCTTCTCTAGTATTTTTGCCCCATATACAAAGCACTAAGTTGTTTCTTCAAAGTATTTTTTAATTTATGAATATATCCATATATGTGTTTTAGGTCATAGTTAATATTGACAGTTTATTTATAAAGTACTGCTTTTCTGGCTTTAATTTTAATTGTCAATTGAAATTCAAAATTTTATTGATTTTGAATTTATTTCAAGATGTCTTAAAGAGGTGTTGTGGTTGTAAACAGTATTTAAGTTTCTAAACAGTATTTTAAGTTTCAATTTGTATTTTATTTTCAATTATAATGACATTTGAAATTGAAGCTTTTTTAATTTTAACTTTATCGTTCTGGGCATGTGAGGATGGGTGTGTAAGTGCAGGTGTACACACCAAGGCACATGTGGAATTCCGAAGACAACTTTCAGGAGTCTTCTCTTCCACATGCGTGTTCCTTATCTGCCTCAGAGACAAACCTGTCCCCAGAGCCAAGGGACCTATTTCCTGAGTGTTGTGTGAATGTGATGGATCCCAGCAGCCTCTGGGTGTCCCTGTGATGTGTAGCCACTCCTGAAGACTTTCTAACCATTGCTTCTCTCTTCTTCCTGTGTCTGGCAGTTATCCAGCTGTCTGTGACTTCCTGCAGCACAATAACTTGTTGTCCATACTCCGAGCCCATGAAGCCCAGGATGCAGGGTGAGTGATGCTGAGGGTTTGTCTATGATTGTCACAATGCCACGTTTTCATCACTCAGCTTGGACTGTGCAGACTCCCTTTGGCCAAGCTCATTTCCAGAAGGAACTAGTTTTAAAATGGGCTTCTGGCCTCTCAGGTGTTGCAGGCCTTCAGGGAGTATATGGCTGCTGATTCCTGGTGAATTCTTCTTTTATATTCCTCTATCTTTAGGGGAAGAAATCCATTTTCATTTGCTTCCTTAATGACTTGCTTTCTTAAAGGTGCCTCTCCTTATTTCTTCCAGTTCTTGCAATCACTATGATCCCAACGAGAAAAACCAGGAGCCACTTTTCAGTCTTGGTTCACAATGTGGATGAGAGTCACAAATATTTATACGTTATTGCGAGTTTTAGGCTTGTTTTAATGCATACCTTTCCTGATGTTTGTAGAGTTGTATAGGGGAAAAAATTAGGACATTTATTGAACAAAAGAGAAAAAAAAAGATACTGTGTTCTAGCTATCAACTAAGTCCACAAAATTAATTTTGTATTTGGTGAATTCTTAAAAACTACTTTTAAGAGTTTGGAAAATCCAAGAAGTATCAGGTGCTTACCATCAGGCGATGGAAAAAGAGTGCCCTCCTTGTGTTCTTTTTGATAGATAAGTGTTATAAATTATTTTTGTCCTGACACAGGAGAAGTACTAGGGTGGTTTCTTTCCAGAAGTTCTCATGGTTGCTCTGTTCATTACCAATTGATTAAATCTCACCCTGCTGAGACAATAATTTTTGCTGTGCAGACACCAGCAGAGCCTTGTAATAAATAAAATTCTAAAATAGAATGTCTCAATTAGAAAATTTCTTAGATTTAATGAGATGTTCCAGAAAAAAAATATCACTGGGTCTTAGGAAATCACTTTAGCAAACTAGTTTGACTATTCTCTACAAGGTTACATATCAACCTTTCAAAATGATTGGCCCAGTCTCATCTTACTTGACTGGTCCCTCTCTGAAAACCACAAGGGTTGTGGGGTATCTCCTTGCAATCCCTAGCCTGCATCTTTTATATATTGAGGACCTGAAAGTGAATTGAAACTCTACTAGATTGGACCCACCCCTGAGGTTTGCTAAGTTTAAAAGATACTCATTTGGAAACCACACATGTGATCATAGATTTGCATTTTTGTCATTCCTGAAGTAGGTCAATGCCTATGTTCAGAAGACTTAGAGAGATTTTATTTGGCATATGATCTTATTTGAAAGACTGAACCTAACTAATTTTCTGTTTGCAGGTGTATAATTTGGTGTCCATGCTCGTCTTGCTCACCTTTTGTTTGTTGTCTATAGGTACCGCATGTACAGGAAAAGCCAAACAACAGGCTTCCCTTCGCTAATCACAATTTTCTCAGCACCAAATTACTTAGATGTGTACAATAACAAAGGTGAGTTTGAATTCTTGATGAAATCCTAAGTGGTGCCTGTATTCATGCTGAAACTAATTTGACTTGACTGTTAACATTTTAAACTGTTCCTCTTTTTGCTAATTCTTTATATCCTTATAGAAAGAAGTTCAGTTGTTCAGAGGTTGAGTCTATGAACTGGTACTTTTTGAAGTGGTTTCTAGACTATGTCTAATGTATAGTAGAGATGGTACCTGCTCTGTAGTAGATAGATAAAAACTATTAAAAAATAATAACTGGATGTAATCTATACCATGCTCCTTAAAAAAGCTACATGTATATACTGACCTGTAGTTATGTGTGTTCAGCAAAGATGTTTCAAGCATAAGAGAAGTCATAGCTTGAAATTCCAATAGTACTTATTGAACCCATATCATGAGTCACTTTCTGAGCTGAGCAAGTTTAGGTTCAATTTTTTAAAAAAGAATATTAAGCTTCAAAGTAAATCTTAGCTGGCCCTCCCTGTTTCTATAGACTAAGCGGGTACCTATAATCAATTGCTTCTCACAGAATCATTCAACTAGGAAGTCATGGATTGGGATAGAACGCACAGTTCTGAGCTTTTGGTTTGAAATTCCCTACCTGCTTCCTGAAACAAACATGGAAGCAAGTTGTCGTTATATGCTGGCTGCAAGTAAAGAAGTAATAGATGAAGGTCAGCCTACCTTTCTCTAGAAAGTTGTATCTTAATTTAAAAATGACTTGGTGTCTAGGTGTGTCAGAGCAGGGGATAAAATATGGACAAAGTATTAATTAGTAGCCATTGGTCAGGGTATTATGGAGAGAATGTCTCTCTAAAAAAAGAGAAATTAGTCAAATAGTACATGAAGTGAAGTATAGTCCAGGCTTGGCAGAGAAACAAAAGTCCTGTTTCTGAGCGTGCTTTGAAAATGGAATTGGAGTACTACCTGCCTTCAGTCTGTGTGAGACCTATCCTCTTGCAGAGGGGGCATCCAGTCCTGGACCCCGACGGCCCCCAGAAACCAGGCTAGGACAATTCAACAAATAAAAGTGAAAAGCAGAGAAGGGAGGTTTATTTCACTGTGCCCATATGAGAACAGGGACAGTGATGTTTGGTGACTCTGTCCTTCCAAGTCTATCTTAGGATCCTGACATGAAATTTAAAGAACAAGAGCTCTGTCTGCATAGTAGAGCCTTCCTTACAATTGTCAGGACTGCATGAATTCTTTTTCCAGAGTTCAAGTTCCCCTTATGGCTGTCACCAAGCTTTGTCTTTTTTTCTTCTCCCAGCATGAGACTCCTGAGAAAATTCCAATTTCTTGGAGATTATTATAATAGCCTTCTAAGTGTGGGGCATAATTTTGACTTTGGAATATTTTTTTTTTCCCACCAGAATAGTAACACTGCTGCCCTGAGCCTGGTGCCCAGAATACCTGATAACAGCCTTAACCTCTGTTATTTCCAAGTTGCCTCTTAATTGCTGGATAGCTTGTTGCATTTGTTGACCTTATGTATTCTGCTTTCTCTGCATAGTACTTTCTCTTGCTCAGAGCTAGACCCTGATCACCATACTTCCTAATGATACCACAAATCTTGCTCCAAAAAGCAAAATGGCCTGTCTTCCTCCTACTACCCACTTCTCATCCTGCCCCTTACCCCTGCCTCTGCATGCCTGTTTTACTTTCAGTGAGTGGATACTACCCCAAGACCTTTCTGTCAGCTCAGAGAGTGAGGAAGTCTAGATGGTGTGTACTGTAGCTGCGTAACCTTTTCCAAGGCCACACTGACTATATGACAGGCTTCCCTTGAGGCTAAGAAGTATGGGTATCCATGGACACAGTACAGATGTGCTGTCCTTAGAGATGCAAGAATTCCTAATATAATAGGGGATGTTATCTGCATGCTGTGTGTTCTGAAGCAGCCCATAAAAAGGATTCAGGGGATTCACTAACAATGTCAATTTAGGGGATCCACAGGAAATGCATTTGGCCAAAAGGAATTTTCTGAAAGTTTATGGAAAGTCTTCTTTAAAATTTTGATCCAAACATAAAAGAATGCTCAGTTTTTGTAGGGAAGATATAAAACATCAAGACCATTGAATTTTTTTAAAACATCTAACTTATTTTGAGTTAAAATTAATTAAAGCTAATTATTTGTATTAGTCAGAGGAAGGTTTTCAACATTTCCCTGGCCATGGACATTGGCCAGAGCATGCACCATGCTCCTGTAATTCACCTTAAGTATATACATTGTAAATATTATGCTAGAGCACTTCAAAAGTTTTTCTCTTAAACTAAGTTCAAGTGATAGCACATATTGTCTGTATGTCAGCACTTGGGAGGTGGGGGTCATTATGATCAAGAGTGTGAGGTCATAATCAGCTAACAATTTCCATGCTAACCCGGGGCTAAGTGATACCTTAGCACAACAAAACAAGCAACCAGAAAGAACCAAGAAAACGAATGTCTTTCCTAAACACTTTGATGACTGATACTGGTTGGCAAATAGCAAGGACTATTCTGAGGTACTTTATGACAGTTACATAAAACCCAAATCATTGAAAATGAAGGCATTTGGGCCATCATTCCATAATGCCCTTAGACACTTCTCAGTTTTCTGGGTAGTACTGTTTCTTGGGGGCAGAAAGCCCCTTCTCTTACACTGAATATGTTACCTCTTTGTGCATGGTTCCAACATGAAATGCCAGGGACTTCAGCACTGGAAAAGGTGTTGCCTTGCTGTCTTTGGGATTTGTGTGGATCTTTAGGTCTTATCTCTTGCTTTGGGTTAGTCACAGCCCTTCAGGAAGAGGATAAAACTGTTTTCATTTGGGGAACCTTTTCATAAAGCAGAAATTCACTCAAAAGAAAAGAGAGACTGAAAGAAAAAAGAAAGGTGTATTCTTCAGTGGGAACATAATGTCAAAAGACTTTTGTGTCAAATTTCTGAAGCACTTTAAAGCTATTATGCTAACAGCTTGTACAGTATATGGGAGTGGGAGTCAATTATTCACCGCCAACAGCGAGGATTGCTTGATTTGAATAAAATCAATGTTAGCTAGAATTTTAAAAAGCCATGCAGGAAAATTGAGTTGCAAGGTTCTCCACAACATAATCGATGGAAGAATAACAAACTGTGAGGATTCTGTGAGTTACTCTTCGGTGGTCAGAGACGATGACCACAGACAACATTAGTCACACTATATAATTAGTGAAACTCCTGCAAAATAGGACAGAAATGACCGTCTCGGGCCAAGTGGAAGAATGAGAATAATGCATCTAACATGCAACTGTAAAGCTAGCAGTGGGCAGACATATGTTTAACGTTGTTCCAATTAGCAGTTTGTTCTTGCCTCTGGTTCATCAGCAGCATTTGTAACGTTGGTGAGAATCAGCCATCTTTAGTTTTCCCCTCATTAACTCAGCCAGTGCCTGTCCTTTCCTATCAGCCTTGGCACTCTCACGTTTTTACCCATCTCCATACATCTGTTCCCCCAGGACCCTGCCAGCTCTTGAAAGATGCATGGGAGAAAGATGGACCTGTAGATTACAATTGTCCCATTGGACATCAAGCACGTTTACGTGGATTGGAGAGGCAGGGAGAGCTCTGTAAAGCGAAGGGAAAAATGATCTTTTGTAAATAATGATTGGAATTGCTTTGAGATTACTTGCTGTGTAACATGAAAAATCCATCATCATTTCATATTTTCTGTTCTTAGCTGCCACATGTTAGTGCATGTTTCTCGGATGCTGCCAAGAAAAAAGTTCTTTTTAAGTTCCATCACATATTATTTAGCCTATGTGAATTATCTCCCTTCTCCTAAATAACCCATAAAAGCAAACTTTAGCACTTTGTTCAACGTATTGCCTCTAGCCACATATCTCTTTCCATCTAAAACAATTTGCTTATACCACTATCCATTTAAAGATGCACCTATAAAAACACAGTGCATGTTTCATGAAGATTTCTCTCTTTGAATATGTGTGATTCCAATCATAATCTCTGATGAATAGCACTTACCTTTTTTTTTTTCTGATGAGCTCTCTCATGTATTTCAGTTACATGTTGGTCATATTAACATTTTGAATCACAGAGTTCGCCATGTATATTCTACAGCCACATTTTATACCTTTGTTTCAGTTATGTTTCCTATCATGTGATTAAAAAAAATTATTCTGACAAGTACACCTTAAAGGAGAAAGAGTCAACCTTGGCTCATAGTTTAAAGTTACAGTCCAGCCTAGTTGGGAAGCAGCAGTGACAGGAGCTGAAGGCATCTACTGGCATTGTGGCAGCAGGAAGGGACAGAACGTATTGAGCATTTGTGCCCAGCTCACTTTCCCTTTCTGTACAGCCCAGGATCCACAGCCCAGGAGATGATAGGACACAATGGGCACGTCTTCATACCTCCATCAACCTCAGCAATAAACTCACCACCTTCAGCCTGGAACCCATCTGCTATCTAATTTCAGATCTCATCAAATTGACAGTTGTACATACTAGAACATACTAGGCAGTCAGTGTATACAATGATTAGTACTTGTCTTTCTAGAAATTAATAGTAGCACATTTTCCTTTAACACTCTGGAGCAGAGAGAGACATCCCTACTGATAACAACCATTATATTCTTTCCAATTTGTGGTTAGACCCTTGCTGAGTGAATATTTTGCATATTCAACTGTTTTTAATTGGCTCTGTAGCCTAAAGAAAAAGCTTTTTTCTATTTGCCCAAATACTCCAAAAAGAAGAAAAATGAACTTGTGACATTCTCATTTGGAAAAAAAAAAAATAAGTGGCAACCTGTAAAAATGACCAACTATATCTAATCACCAACAACAATGAACAAACTTATACTAATAATTTAGTACTATATTTTACTACTACAATAATTTACTCTACATCATGCACCATGGTGCTAGATATCTGGGCTATGCGTTAAGTATGGTCTTTGCTCTGTGTGTCTTCCTCTCTGTTAGCATGGTACACACCACTAAGTACTCTTTCAATAAAGATTTAATATATTTCAGTAGTGCTAGAAGGAAGAGAAAAGCAAGGTAGAAGAGTGGAAATTACTCCATGAAGACAAGAATAACTTAACTCAGGGAGAGACAGCTAAGAAAAAAATTATTTGTGACTAACAAAAACTTGAACCACATACAAATGATGCTGTGGATAATTCAGTTTGACCAAATATTGGAAGAAACCTCTAGGGAAAAAACACCAACTGTATTTTATACCTTGATAGAAACAGGTCCTTTTGATTCTTAAGGTGTGTCTGTCCTTATAGATTACACTCTCCCCATCAGATTGGCAGGAAAACTTCTGTTTTTAATGTACCTGAACAGAATTTCAGATTTGTTACAATGGTGTTCCCAGCAGGCCAGTTCTGTAGTTTATAGGAGCTCTTGGATAAGTGGGCAAGTAGCTATATGGCATGTGTGCAGAGGTATAATATTGTACATAGCAGGGATCTGTGGGTGAGCTCCAGAGATGGCTGCTGACAGTCAGTAATGGTAAGGACATTTATTAAATGTATTTTGTGTGAGAGAAGAAAACCAAATAGCAACAAAACCCAGAAGTCAGGACCAGACATGAAAATAGCAAGAAGTGTCAGTGACATGTTACTGGACTTAAGGAAGAGAGTGATTAAAAAGAAATTATCTAGGATGTGCGCCAAAACTTCTATTGTCACACTGTTGAGATTCAAAACTACACAGAGCATGATATTTAAGATTTTTTTGGGGGGGGACTTTATTTTCTTAAAAAATAAAATAATGTGATAAGAAAAAAAGAAATATGTAACAATACCATTGTGTAGCATGAGTAGTATTGAGATTGAATGAACAACAGAAGACTATATTAAATATAACTTTTAGATGTGGACTGAAAAAAAAGTAAAGAACATCCAAGCTGCAAATCACAACCACTGAACAGCTTGGGACATTTAGGATTTTTAAATTAGATGATCTGAATTGTTCTTGATATCTTCAAATAGTCTACAACCAAATATAGTTATGGACTTAAGGAAAAGTACAAGGAAAACATTTATAAATAAAAATAGGATGGTATCTCATCAAGAAAAGACTGTGGTAACAGAACACTGGTTAATGGCTGATTTAAGGGTCAAAGATATGAATCATCCTAACATTCATGATGTGGATCCTTAGCAGATACAACATTTTAGAAGCTCTTTTGAAATGGTCTTTAGCTTTTAGCAACAGCCCTCCATGATACACTCTATGTAGTGTGGTGTCATCACACCCGAGAAGCCTGGTTCATCTCAATCATGATCCCCCAGAACGGTTACCAGGGTGTTGATATTATATTCCTCTGGTTTACGAGTGAAATTCAAAGTCATCTAGGTGATATCCTTCTTATGGGTGGTAGAAGCAGTGGAAGGTTTCTGGAAAAGGTCATCCATGCCTAGGCATCTCTAAGTAACACATTTGTCTCTTGTTATATGACTTGTCAAAAAACTCATTTTCCTCCAAAATTGAATAGTGGTTGAATTTTTTGCTTTGTTTTGTTTTTGTTATTGCTATTTTAGTTTTTAAGCAAAAGGGATTTTTTGTTTGTTTGTTTGTTTTGGTTTTTTTTTGGTTTTTTGTGTGTGCTTTTTTTTTTTTTTTTTTTTTTTTTTTTTTTTTTTTTTTTTTTTTTTTTTTTTTTTTTT